>DWHP01002559.1:2500-14330 GCA_018247895.1 Parnassius honrathi
TCTTTTCGTAACGGGACGACCACTACAAAATTAGCTTGAACAAAACAGCTAATTATTATAATTTATTACCGTTCTTTATGTGTAATGAGATATTTCGAAAAACTTTACTACTTCGCTTTAAAGGTTCACCACCATTATGTATTCACGTATGGCAAGATGTTTTTAATCGTCTAATAAGTCATCGTGAATATAATTGTTTTACACGATCATAAAGTGATAAGTAACTTAACATAAGTAACTTAGTATGTAATTAGTTCCTTATTGTGATATACAAGAACTAATGTAGTCATATTTGTAACCAAATCATAATGTAGAACGAATTTAGTATTGTTTACCTCAATATAATGACCCAATGAGTTCAAGCGATATATGAACCTACATAAGTCGTAATTATTTTTATGAGAATGTAATGACAAATTAAAAAATCTCTTGGAAGCTACATTATCATACTACATGCCAATAAAAGGTTTAAAGCAAACTTAGCAAATATTAGCATTATTAGGGAGGATTAATTGCTCTTTTGAAATGTATTAAAAGCAATGAATGAAACAAAATTTTTATGGTGTTTTGTTTATCGTTTTTATCCCTTACTTTTACATTTTAGGATCATATAAGATGCAAAATGGAAAATAAATATATAAAGCCATTTGTATTATATATTAATATGAATTTTTAAAATATCACACAAAATAGTTGGGTAGGCAGTGTTCACGTCGAACTGGAATGTTTGACTCTCTAATCGCCACCACAGCGATCATTATTCAGCGGGCGAATGTATCAACATGACATGTCAAGGCGACCGGCATGAGCAATTGCACGAGCCTCGTACCTTCCTAATGTACTGTCAATCATCGCTCTTCCCGACGTTGGGCCCAGCATACAAACAAGTTTTTTGTTTGCAATTGTTTTAGCTGAATACCAAGTCGTTGATGAATCACGTCTTTTGCTATGACACAACAGTACTGCGACTAAATGGATTGTTTTATATTTAGATTAATCTTTAATATCCTTATTGCTATTGTCACCTAGATCTGAAATTATCTTCAGTGTTAATCACTAAAAAGCACACTTCTAGCACCACATTAGTGGGGCATTATAGGTAACTGTCCTCAGGAGTGATATACATAAATTTCGGTGTTTGACCGAGGATAGATCAAGAAGCTTATGGGCTAAAGCATTCTCTTATTATCAGGTACAATTATGCACCATTTATCGTTATGTTTTTCTTTCCTGCGAATTTCGAGTAATTTATGATTAATAGACAATAATAAGATGATAATAACTTCGAAGTCCATCTCTGGTCTTATCATCGAGGCCGGTTAAGTTAGAGAAAGAGACTCCATAAAATGTCATTGTACATGGCATAAAATTTATTCTAAAACAGTAAAGATCAATGGCTTTTTAATTGAACATAGATTGTATCGATGCCAGATTGATATCGTAAAACGTCGAACTAGTCTGCGGTAGGCAGCGCGGTAGATCGATCCAACGGATTCGTATTGATACTTGATCGGTCACGTATTACCAGAGTACACTACGACTGCTAATTAATTTGCTGGGTTCGATTCTGGCGCCTGTCATGACGTCACCATAGCATTGTCTATACTTAACTAGTAAATTTGAAATCCTAACAGCATAAATGATGTACAAGTTTTACTAGAAACGGATGTTGGTTTATAATTCTTTGCAGCAAACTTTATATCTACGCAACTATATTATGTACACCGTCAAGAATTTAGAGCAGGAGGCGGTAGTGTTATGTAGTACCGTACATACTGAGATATTAATGTATTATATGCAATTAGTTGTAGGAATTTTGAGAGGTAGAGCTTGAATTCTCGTGTGTCATGCGAGTTATGTTTGATATAACCTTGTAGTTTAAATTTTAGGTTTTGTGTGGTAGAGCCACGCTACAGCGGTATTATGGTGGCAGTGTGCATTGGTAGCGACGCAACGTAGCGACATTACATAGCGACCACGCTCGCGCAGAATACAGAAAATAGCAGCATCATTCTGCTTGGTTTCTCTTAGTGAATGCCTTAACGAGGCATTTTATCTTAGACATCACTGTGACAAAGCATGTATGGGCTTTTTTATTTGCAGTTGAATGCAAGTGTCAATATGCAGTAGCAGCTATTACGTTTTTTGAATATTATTTCAAAATAATGGAGAAGATCGCAAAACAAACGGTAAGGGTCGTCATCATCGTCTATGG
Organism: Parnassius honrathi; assembly: GCA_018247895.1. NCBI lineage: Eukaryota > Metazoa > Arthropoda > Insecta > Lepidoptera > Papilionidae > Parnassius > Parnassius honrathi. The sequence goes on from DWHP01002559.1 coordinate 4,716, forward strand.
AGACTATGGAGTTTGCCTAGGCTATCCCTTGAGCCAACACACTCAGATCAACAATGAAAGTTAAACGGAACGCTGTGTTCATTTCATCTAATGCAGAAGCCATTTTCAACTACTTATCACGCACTCACACACACAACTTTCTTGCTTGTGCGTGAGAGCGTGGTTTCGTACAGTAAGTTCTTACAGTAAGTAGGGCATGGTTTACACTTAGTACCGGGTGCCAACACAAAAAAAAAACTAATAAATATCCATAAACAAGGTTTTTATTTGTACTAAATAATGTCGTCCAATTCTGAGCTTTGCTTAAAGTTTAAAAGTATCTAGCTTATCTGGTAGTGCTCGGATTTTGTGTTGCAAGATTCCACCCGGAACAACAGACAGACACACCGACAGACAAACAAGAAAGCCACTTAATAAAAACTTCCTTACGTGGCAATATCTTTATATCGCTACCATCACCAGAAACAAATATCCGACTACTCTTTACCTACCTGCCGGTGAACAAAATATTTTAACCAAAAAACATTCAAGAGTTTTTTTAAAACGTGAGATTTTAGCGTCACCTCAAATAAGCGGGTGGCGGAAATTGTATCAATATCTGTGAATAATCAAGACCTACCTAACACATTAAAATTAGCGTTCCAATTCACAAAACACCGATATAAAACAACCTGCAAATGTATAGCATTAAGATTCAAAATTGCTTGAAATGTATACCAGGCAGCAGATTGTTTATTTGTAATTGCTATAGTGAAGTGAACGGTAATTTATAGCCACCCTTAAGAGGCAATTGCGTAAATCATGCATTTATGACAGTTGGTCACAAGGCTTTGTCTAAGCGCTACGACGGCGGTGCGCTCGTCGTTGTTATTACAAACAACATTTTTTACGTTTCGTTTTATTTGTAAACTGTAAAGGTAAATTCTTTGCAGCTTTTTATTTACCTGAACCACATCTAAAAACAAGTTTTTAATTCTTGAAAACTTACGAGAATTTTGAAATGAATAGCTGATAATGGAATGCTATTATGCGAGACACGGTTTATTATAATTGGGGAATTTTTCACTAAATTAGACTTTTAAATTAGGCAATTCATAAAAACGTTTTAAATTCTTACATAATTCACGTTTAAAATAGGACTCTAACAGTCTGTAAGGCACAAACGCACAATCCTGGAGTTTAAATATATTCTAAATTCGTAATTTCGATGCGTACTTGATTTTAAATCGGACAATAATACAAAAAAATATTAATATCATCATTAAGGTCCCTCATAAGTCCGCTGCTGAACATCGGCCTACCGCAAGGAATGCCACAGAGCACCGTACTTAGCCAGCATCCATAGAACTTCAGCATTCCTTACCCGGTCGTTACTTCATCCAGTAGGGGGCATATCGGTTGTTGGCCATTCGAGCCATATTGCCAGCCTATTTCCACTTCAGTTTATCGTTCCGCTGGGCTATATCGGTTTCTGCGGTTTTACTGCGGATATCTCTATTTCTAAGTCTAACCAGCAGAGAAACCCCGAGCATAGCCCTCTCCATAGCTCGCGGAGCAACCCTGAGTTTCCTCACCAACACTATAACGTAAGCATTACGAAAATCCCCTCTCCATAGATTGCCTTATGAAGGGGATATTTGCTATAGTTGCCACGCTTTGCAAACGCAGTTTTTTATTTTCTAGCAGCTAAGATTTTAGGAAGACGCTGCTGCAAATTCCCTGGTTTTCCTCTGTCACCTTTTACGACAGCCGTAGGATGATATTCTTACATCATCACATCACGGTTGGTTCGGAATTACTTTCATCAAGGAACCACGAATGTGTATTGGTTTTCCCTTTCGCAGTACCAGAGGACACGCACATTTAGCGCTGTCAACAAGTCTACGTTCTGGGATTTTTTCAGGCATAAACGCTATGGTTATGTAATTATCAAGCGTTGATCTACCACGTAGTCAGCGCTGAAAAAAAACATCGTTAAGAAACCTGCGAGTCTGAGAAACAAAACATGTCAGGGATCTGTAATCGCCAACACACAAAAGCGATGCGACGTCCAACTATTTCCTTAATCTCTCGAAAGTGAGAGCTCTGTGCCCTACAATAGGACGTACCTACGTACGTTTATTCTAATCAGCCTTCTTATATATAATATTTCTTTTATGTTGTGCCAGGTAGTAAATAAAGCGATATCAAACTTCAACTAATATTGAACGCGAAAAAAGCGCCACGAATAGCATCGCATTATTTTTAATAATATAGCATGTGTTGGGAGTCTGAAGACTTAATTAGTGTTCCCTGCGGGACGCCGGGCACGCGTAGCCTATATCTTATCATGTGCGTTTGCGCACGATCCGCGAACCACGGCGCAAATTGTACTTGATACGGACAGGAGGATTTATGTGAGCTGCGTCCACTGCTTGTGTGTTTACATACGTTGCAAGGCTTTGTCGCTGTCAGCGTAAATCTTTTTCGATATTTGAAATATTTTCAATTTTGTTGTGAATTTTATATCATAATATATTAATATTATCTTACCGAGGATTTAGGCCTTAACTACGTTCTTTACAAGACAGTAAACCTAATAATATAATAAACTTTAGCGGCTTTATAACAAAATGTAAATAGTCTCGGGTTTGACAGACAGGCAAGAATCTTTGACAAGAGAGACGTTCCTTCGCCTCGGCGCGGCACCTTAATCTTTGACATCAGTTTCTATAATACTTCTTCTTCATCACTACCATCTTGACATTAATTTCTATTTTTAAATTCTATTAGCCCAAGTCTAATTGTAAGACAACTTTTTATAACAATACATTATCAAGTTTTCGGTAGTTTCTACTATTCGCATCGTCATGCAAGTCACATCACGATCATTTTATATAAGCTTTGTTATTAATTATAAGTACAACTAAATAGTGACATCTTTTGATGACGACCAGTTTAGGTTTTTGCGAAACGACATAAAGTGGATCTGTTCAATGCCAGAGTAAATAGGCAACTCCTGGACCTTACATATCGAGTGGAACTATGGTCCAAAATTGGCCTCCACGATATTTTACAAGTGCAAATGTTAGTACTCATTACGGATTTGGTCACAGAAAGAAATTCCAAGCAAATTCCTATCCATAGCTACATAGCATATTATTATCTTAAAGCCTTCATTGATCATATATATTTGGTTGCGTCTTTAAAGATAAATATTTATAATCTTAATTCGTATTGTTTGTCAACATCTCTTTTACAGACATCAAAATGATCGAATTGATTTTCTGTTACTATGTCTTCTTGTTTTGCCATTACAATAAGATACCTAAACATAATGTTCTATTTCTTTGGTCTATACCATTAAGTTGCCATGTAAGAGATTTCACTAGCTCATATCTTCCTGCGGGTGTCGTGAGAGGCGACGAAGGGAAACTGAAGCAGGAGATGGGCAGCAGGGCAACAGCATCTTCCTGATAACAACTCAAAATAATACGTAGATGCGGTTGCAACCACCTATTGAAAATATTCCCTCTAGGCCAAGATGCAGCAGTGAAATTTTGGGTGAATAAATAAATGTTCATAAAAAGTAACGGCCCACATACGTCCCACAGCTGGGCCCAGAGTTTCTTTCTCTGTGTATTTTTCGGAATATAAGATATCTCCAAAATATTTTGAATTTCCATGACATGCAAGTTTCTTGCATGTCATGGACGAGGTTATTCTTTACCGCCGGGCACGTTTATTGCAACTACAAAATTCCTTTGATCGCGTACCGTAAAACTTTATACGGAGCACAAGCTATTATAAATCTTAGAAACCCGTAGCAAGCTAATTATTAAAGAGAAGACTTATAATTTTTCTACATTTCGTTATAGTTCGACTTCTTTGACGCTGCTTTTGGATTTGACGGAAAAATAATTTATTTTTAGATGAAAATTTATTTTAATTTTTATAAATTATTAAATAAAATTTAACTTCCTTTTTATCATACAACTAATTTTATTCAGATTAAATACTGTTTCGTAGGTGGGGACTGGTAATTTGACTTACAGGGAATCCCGGTAGACATACCAGTCTATCACTAATTAATTGTAGCATAATTATAAGCTGCACGATATGTTTACTTCCGAATTTGTGAGCGATACGAATCAAGTTTTATTTATTTATTTTGTGTACAGCGTCAGCAAAACGTGCTGTATATCATTATATATTTTTTGTAAACTGCTCAGTTTTCATTTACTTTTCCTCGAATATCCTAAAAAGAATAAGAGCATCACCTTCACCTGGTTGCATTCAAAAGTAAAAAAATGAATTCAAGCCGTGTCGTAAAATGGGTCATGAGTTAGAAATTCAAGTACCTCTTTATTACGTACTTCACGTTTGCTTTCATAGTAGTCGTGGCAACGCAATCAACTCGTCTCCGAGATGCCTCCTTGTGAAGCGAGACACGCGTCAAATTAAGTGGGTGAGGAGAGTGTGCTGTGAATGTACGTGGTACAGATGCAAAGTGCGCTGTGTTTTCCCATACTGCGTTGCATTCGACAGTGCACGGAAACCCATATTTGGTCGTATGCACGTGAGGAATTTCAAACGTTTTAGGCTAAGTAATAGGCATTTCTCAAACCAGTAACTAAGTATCAGCAATTTATATATGTAATGCATTATTAACCTGAAACAAATTGTTTAATAATGTCTTCTGTGTTGTACCTAGACAACAGTTTAGCAATAAAATAGTTAAATGTCGACGTATAAGAAATGATGCAGTGTGATTGACACCGAGTTGGGTTGTGGTAGAACTTTACAACACAATTATTATGTTATATCATCTCAAATATATCAATTAAATAATAATTAACGAAAGGAATATTGTGAAATACACCTTGGCTGACTAATGCTCGATTCTTAGTATTCAAGAAACGTTTCGTTCTCTGTAACAATCCGTTTTATTACATACGAGATGCCTGTAAAAACATTTTATATTACAAACTATTCATCCGGCATCTTAGAATGACTTAAAATGAAGAATTTTGAACAGTTTATAAATAGTTGAACTGGTGTTTTGTTTTAAATAAGGCGCTCTGATACTCTTCATATAATGCAAAACGGCTCGGTAAATGAAAATGAAGCATTTTAAATAAGAAACTCGCCATAAGAGTCGGTCAAGGTAAGGTTCACCAGGTGCAGTGGAGAATTGACTATCACGTTGCAGGTTGTTATATGTCCGACTTTTTGGGCAAAAGTCCGGCATTCATCCAGCATCCCGATATTAAAACTGAACTATTTGTAATTAAAAATTATTACCTAATTATTACGTCAGTCAATAAGTCCCGCGCCTGACGTATAGATAGCGATTTTAGGGAAAAAACATTTTTATTTTTAAAAAGAACAGACTTCTATATAATCTGTGTAAAATTTTTATAACCTCTAAATTATTTGTTTAAAAGTAACGATGATTTTTAGCGCCACTTTGAAATTTTTTAAACAAGGGACGAAAAAGAATTTCGAGTGCTGATTAAACATTGTTTGTTAGTGTATAAAAATACCGTTGAAGCAAAAAGTTGGCTAAACAAGTGTTGTGGGGACTCTGCTTCATCATAAGCAACAGTTAAACGTTGGTTAAACAGTTAAACGAACAAACACACACAAATGATGATGAACGCTCCGCACCCCCAAACGAGGCTGTTATTTCAGAAAGCACCTTAAAATGCTCACAAAATAGTTTTGGAGGACCGTAAAATTAAATTGCAAGAGATAGCCGACGACCTAAAGATATCGAAAGGTAGTGAATTCACCATTTTGGATGAACATTTGTCTATGAGAAAGCTTTTTTATAAGTTTTATACGTTGTAGAGCTATGCTGCAGTTATATTAGTAGTACAGTTGCACGACTGGTTCGGCTCGACCGAGGAAGAACCACGCTGTCACAGAATACCAGCGTAAAATAGTAACTTAATGCTGCTGTGTTTCTGATGGTGAGTGTAGAGAACCGGAGATCCTTTTTATTGGAAAGGAGGCATTCCATCTTAGTCCTCACGGATGACAAAGCATCTGCATTTTGATCCGTAATCGAGGATAGATGTAGATCTATGGGCCACTGCCACCACTTCCCATCAGGTAGACTGTGTGCTTGTTTGTCACACTACTCTATAAAAAAGTGGGTACCGCGTTTTCTCACCGTTGGCCAAAAGCATCAACGTGTTGCAACCTCAGAGCGCCGTTTAGAGTCATTTAGGCGGAACAAAAAGGATTTTTTCATGCGGTATGTCACAATGGGTTAAACTTGGATCAACCACTACACTCCAGAATCAAGACGGCAGTTAAGTGAGTGGACAGCAACCAATGAAAGCCACCCAAAGCGACCAAAAACCCAAATTTCTGCTGGAAAGGTTATGGCGCCCGTGTTTTGGGATGTCCGTGTTATAATATTTATAGACTATCTACAGAAGGGCGCAAAGATCAATAGCAAGTATTATATGTCGTTATTAGTGCATTTGAAGGAGAAAATTGCGAAAAAACAGCTTCAAATGCAAAAGTAAAATGTTTTTTTTTTCATCAAGGCAATGCACCATTTCACAAGTCGGCTGTCACCGTGGCGAAACTTGAGTTAAAGTTTGAGCTGTTTGCGCACGCACCGTATTCGTCAGATGTAGCCCCCAGCGCTATTATTTGTTCCCTGACCTAAAAAAAAATGGTATCCGGAAAGAAATTTGCTTCAAATGAAGAAGTAATAGCCGAAATTGATGCGTATTTTGAAGAGTTGGACAAATGGTATTATGAAAAGGCAAAGAAATACTAGAGCGGCGCTGAACTGAGTGTAACACTCTTGAACTTTGAATAAAAATTATGTTTTTCTTACTTAAGCTAGGAACTTATTGACCGATGTTATAAATATTTCAAATTATGTTTTTGATCACTATCAACTAAAGGTTGGTTTCTCCATAAGTTTTAATGTAAAATTCTTCCCAAGTAGTGTTTGAAGGTCATATTTATTTGCTCGCACGACTTGCACGACTCGTAGACCTACAGATATAACCGGCGTGGTAAAAATCCGGTCTGTTTTATAATCTGGACGGAGTCCGGTCATGGCTCTTATAACCCTGTTACGACCGGATTTTCAGTCAGATACTACCTTATATAGTCGGAGCAAGCATGATCGTTTCTCTATCACAGGCGCTAAGCAGTAACACTTTTTAATTATTTTGTCGTTCTGATTCTGTAGATGAAACTAGTATCTAAGAAGTGATAAAATTAAAAATTTGATGTTTATTTTGTATCAAATTCATATCTTTAATGATGCGTATTACATTGACTTTGAATACATTGATGATGTCCTCATTTTAATTATATTGAAGTCGGATGTAAAAAAATATAATTTTACCACTTGTCCATTTGATGAACTGTGTTTACGAATATAGTTTACCTAGTTATATTTACCTTATGTAAAGGTATCATCGTAAACCTCATAAATCTCTTGTTCCTACAAAGAGTAGAATTCTTAAACAAATGGCTGTAACATGAAAATACCTAATTAAACTAGACCAAAATCCGATATCAGGAACATCGTGGCGTCACGAAACCCCAAGTCGCCTAATAAAGTAAGCAGTATCACGTTTCTAATTAGGCCGTTAATTATAAGCCTTTCATGGGAGTCTTAATTTCTACATAAAAGACTATCTATGGTAGATTTAATTTTTGACCGGCTTACGTTACCTTCAGTTATTTAACTTAGATTAGATATTTTTTGAATATATTTTACCATAAGTGTATTAAACAATTATTTCCATTATTTCGAATATGTCAATCTTTCTTTACCTATGTGCAAGTTATAAAAGATAAGACCATCGTGTAGTGGCAGTTAAAAAATAACGTAAGAGGCGACAGAGGGAGCGGTTTCCTAATTAGAACTAAAATTAAAAAAACTGCGGTTGCCATCCCACCTGGCAAGCTTGACAACTATGTGGGTAAATAGGTGGGAACTAGGTCTCCCCTGTAGATTAACTCATAGGGAGGATCCCTATGAGGTAATCTATGGGGGAGGCCTATGTTCAGCAGCTTCAGCAGATTTTTAACAATGTTTATAATGACTGAACGTATGAAAGAAATATATACAATATGCATCATGTTAGAACGATATTCTACTAAATTTAATACTTCGCCTTTTTCTTCACCAGCCGTTAACATTTGCTGGGCAAGGGCCTTTCCAAGACCACGCTTAGCAGCCAGACTCACAGTATGGTATACCGCCATCTATCGAAAGCACCACACTGCCGGATTTCCTTACCAGTTCACAAATTAAATTTCATAAACAAATGGAACATATACTTGAATATTTAAATAATTATTAAATAATTTTAAATATGCTCATTAATAATGTCCTGCAGACAAAATTTCGGTCATGGCGGTTAGCCTCAACAGAGCAGTAAACAGAACGTGCGCAAGCACAGGTGCACTTCCTATTCCCTCTCATACTCCGATGGGACAATTATCCGGACCAGAGAGAGATCAGGCACAGTACTAACTTTACTTGCTTTCCGAGGTACGAGGGTGAAACACCGCCAACTTCCTCATTTTGGGCAGCTATTAAGAATTTCTTGACAGACAAAGCCAGTAACTTATTTTGACCCGACATGGGATTTGAGCCCGGAACCTCATGATCTACAACAGCGTTTTCGACTATCTAGACCAATGAGGTAGTCATGCTCGTATACATAGTCATATATATACCTATTCATGCTTATCATTCACTATACATTTGCTTATACTTTTTAAAGTCACTAGTTTTTAAGTCCTATTTTGCCACAGTTATTTTGTGACGTCATGTAACAGTTAAACTGGTATGTGATAGAATTCCTATCAGCCTAGGAGACCATCTAGGTAGATAAGACGCTTTCGCCTATTTTGGCCACCAAACCTTGCTTTGATCTGGACTCAAGAATATAGTGAACCGGTATATTTACATATTGTTATGTTGCTGCTTGTGAGGCATTTATTCATAGTCCTCAAAAGTGATGTGTATCATGGTCCTCAAAAGTGATGTGCACCATAGTCCACAAAAGTGATGTGCATCATAGTCCTCAAAAGTGATGTCATTAAAAATGAAATGCATTTGTGGTTCTTCCTTTTTTGAAGTTAATTGCAGGTGTCCTTGGGCTGCAGTAGACTCTTACCATCACATAGATACAAACATAGATTTGACATATGCCCACACACTCCCGTCGCTTGTGTAAATATGTTCAAATGTGACTAATTTGCAGTAATCGCAATAATTTGCAGTTTTTAATGGAATAAGGGTGATAAACGAACTCCAACTGTTGGTATTTGTATGCTGTGGCCTACACACATCTATGTTTTTCCTTAAAATCAAAATGCAAATGCGTTGTCGCCCTTGAGGACTAACATGGAATAACCTTGTTTCCAGTAAAAAGGGTCTCCGGTTCTCTGCACTCATCATACGCAGCACAGCAGCATTGGGCTCCTATTTCGCTGGTATTCTGTACGATGGTGGTCCTTCCTCGGTCGAGCCGACATTTGTACTACAGCCACATTATAGCTGAAGCGTGGCTCTACTACGTAAAGATGCGAAAATAAACGATATATGCAATTTCAATTTCACTTTAAGAGAATGTATACTAT
>DWHP01002560.1:0-14329 GCA_018247895.1 Parnassius honrathi
ATTACACGTATTCACGGACGCGTCGCAGAGTGCGTATGGTGCATGCGCATATGTCCGCACCTACTCTGATGACTCATTGGTGACTATTAGATTATTGTGTGCAAAGAGTAAAGTAGCACCAATTAAACCAGTCAGCATACCCCGACTAGAACTGTGCGAGGCTTTAATAGGCGCACGATTGTATAGGAAAATTATCGAGTCATTGCGTGTTAAATTCCACAAAATTTACTTTTGGACAGACTCAACTATTGTCCTTGGATGGCTGCTTATGTCACCACATTCGTAAAAAAACATTCGTTCAAAATAGAATAGTGGAGACTAATGAAATATCAAGTAATGCGTTATGGTTACATGTAGGAACCAAAAATAACCCAGTGGATCTGGTCTCGCGCGGTCTTAGTCTTGATGTACTCGTTGACAGTAATCTGTGGTGGAGCGGATCTGAGTTCTTAAAAAATTCTGAGTTGTCATGGTCACAGCAATCTTCGACTACACACTCCGACTTACCAGAACTAAAATCAGAAACGACAACCGTTATGGTTTGTGATGTAACAAAGAATAAAATTACTAATTTTGAAAGGTTTCGTTCTTACCAGTGTATCGTGCGCGTCGGCGCTTACCTGTTCTGATACATACATAACTTACGCACACCAAAGAAAGATCGTACACAGGGGCCGTTATCAGTAAATGAATTGAATGACTCATTACAGTCGTTAGCGCGTCTTGCTCAACACGAATCGTTTCCGATGGAATATGATAAGTTAAAACGTAATTTAAGGTAAGTTACGTTTTAACTTCTGGTTTGATTTCTAGGCTTAATATATTTCTAGATGAAAGGGATATAATTAGAGTAGGTGGCCGTCTTAGTAACTCGCCTGACTTTAATTACGACAAGAAGCACCCGATACTTTTATCAAGTAAACACAACTTCACACAATTGTTGTTTCAACATCAACACAAAGAGCTTCTTCATGCTGGTCCCCAGCTGCTATTGGCCACCGTGCGTGAGAATTGGTGGCCGTTAGGGGGTAGAAACCTAGCTAGAAGGGTTGTCCACCAATGTGTCCGCTGCACTCGAATGAAAGGTAAAACCCTAACGCCAATCATGGGCAACCTTCCGTCTGAACGAATAGAACCTGGTTTCCCATTCATTCGATGTGGAGTGGATTATGCGGGTCCCATAAACGTACTGAATCGCAAAGGAAGGGGAGCTAAATTGGAAAAGGGTTATATTTGCATATTCGTTTGTTTTGTTACCCGGGCCATTCATCTAGAACCTGTCAGTACGTTAGCTGCTCAAGAATATATATTAGCACTTAAAAGATTTGTCTCATGACGAGGTAAACCAGCTCAAATTTTCTCAGACAATGGTAGAACTTTCATTGGAGCCATGAAAGAGATTAACAAAATGTTAGAGGAAAATTCAAAGCAAATAAGTGATAAATTATCAACTAACAATATTGAATTTAAATTTATTCCCCCTTATGCTCCTCATTTTGGGGGATTGTGGGAAGCAGGAGTAAAATCCTGTAAGTTCCACCTTAAGCGTGTTGTGGGTACCGCTAACTTGACGTACAAGGAGTTCAGCACTGTGTTGGCACAGATCGAAGCAGTCCTAAACTCCCGTCCTATAAGTTCTATGTCCTCAGATCCACACGATCTTCGTCCACTAAGCCCAGCTCATTTCCTCATCGGCCGGCCACTCACTGCACTAGCCTGCAGAGACCTCACCGAAGCACGGACTCACAGCTTGACACGGTTTCAAAGCGTAGATACATCATTGGAAGCCGGAGCTTCCAAGGCGGCCGGCATTTTGGCGCGACTACTAACGCCATCTATCGACGCACCGGGACACCACACTTTTATCTACGAATCAGAGCTCGGCATTGTAGGCGACCAATCACAGCACGTCGTTCTTCAATTGGTTATAATATCTGTTTCAACTTTTTTATTTATATTATATATAATTATTACCTGATACACATTGTTAGAAATAAGACGATTTAAATATAGCCAGAAAAGTTCAATAAATCAATCACGGAAGAGCACCTGACTCCCGTTACTGTACATAATAATGTACAGGAACGGGAGGCAGGCAGGTCCCGGCGCGTCGATAGATGGCGTTAGTAGTCGCGCCAACACCGTGCTAAACATAAATGACGTGCTGGATAAGCTAGGGAACAGTCAGTATATTACCACTTTGGACCTTACTAGCGGGTTTTATCAGGTGGAAATGAATCCAAATAATATACCAAAAACCGCTTTTGATGTAGAAAACGGCCACTACGAGTTTTTACGCATGCCGATGGGCTTAAGGAATTCGCCATCAACGTTCCAACGTGTGATGGATAACATGCTTAAAGATCTGCAAAATACCGTGTGTTTGGTCTATATAGACGACATCATTGTATTCAGTACGTCTCTTCAAGAACACATGAACAATCTAGAAAAACTATTTCAAAGACTTCGAGAGTCGAACTTTAAAATTCAGTTAGACAAGTCGGAGTTTCTTAAACTAGAAACTGCTTATCTCGGACACGTGATCAGTAAGCATGGTATAAAACCGAATCCTGATAAAATTTCTGCCATTCAGAAATATCCACTTCCTAAAACGCTTAAGGAAATTAAGCAGTTTCTCGGCTTAATAGGTACTACCGATAATTTATCCCAGACTTTGCACGTATAACAAAACCTTTAGCACAGCGTCTAAAGAAAGGTAGGAAAATTGTAGCAGATTCAGAATATATTGCTTGCTTTGAAAAGTGTAAATTATTATTAAATAATGATCCTATTTTACAATACCCGGATTTTTCTAAAGATTTCTTGCTTACAATGGATGCGTCTAATTTAGCGATAGGTGCTATACTGTCGCTTCTCGTACTCTAAACGAGAGCAATATCAATTACAGCACCATTGAAAAAGAACTCCTCGCTATAGTCTGGGCAATCAAATACCTTAGACCCTATTTATTCGGAAGGAAATTCAAAATTGTGACAGAGCCCAACTCGCGTTTAACTCGTTGGAAACTCAAACTTTCGGAGCATGATTTCACTGTGACTTATAAAAATGGCAGTTGTAATTCTAACGCCGATGCTCTGTCTCGCATCGAAATTCACAATGAGGAGACTAGTTCGACGATTGCAAATCCATCTGAGCACCCACCTTCGGTAGAGAACTCATCTACAGCTTCGGCGAACAGAAGCTTAAAGAATCCAATTTTAGAAGTCTCAATCGTTGTGGAACCATTAAATAAATATCACAGACAGTTATGTATAACGATTGTTGGCGATATTAACTCGAGGCGTCCGACGGCCTCTAAGCCCTTTGATACTCACACAAGGACATCTGTACAAGTATCTGCGTCGAACTTAGAAACTGATGTCATAGACGTAATTAAAGAGTTTGTAAATGCAAAAATTAAAACGGCGTTACTCATAAATCCTTCTTTGGCTATGTACGATATCATACCTATCATCCAAGAAGAATTTAAGAGCTCTTCCATGAATTTAGTACTGGGTAAGTTCGAAGTAGAGAACGTGAAGGAATATTTTGGACAACAAGAGATATTAAAACAATATCACGAGGGTAAAACTAACCACTGGGGCATAAATGAATGTCATTCTGCTTTAAGTCATCGCTATTACTGGCCAAAGATGAAGGACGACATTACAAAATTTATTAATAACTGCACTGTTTGCGGTCAAGCGAAATGTGATCTAAACCCCGTAAGGCAACAATTTAATTTAGTTCCCTGGCACCGAAGCCTCTTGAAATCATTCATATAGACCTACGTACAATTCAAGGCGAAAAATATTTAACAATCGTTGATGTATTTTATAAGTATGTGCAAGTATACCATATTCGCAACGGAACTGCGATCAGTATTTTACAAGCTTTACTCAAATTTTGCACACATCACGGACTCCCCTTAACTGTAATTTCAGATAACGGTACGGAATTTACAAACCAATTATTTAACGAATTTACTAAATTACTCAAAATACATCTTCACCAGACATTAGACGAATATCTTCGTATTTTAAAATTTAGCCACAAAGATCAGGATGTAATTAATCTCGTCCCCTAAGGAATTCTAGCGTATAATAGTTCCATCCATAGTTTTACAAAATGCAGACCGTATGACGTTATAACCGGCCACTTCGATCCACGAGATCCATTCTACGTAGATATGACCAAACATTTAATGCGACAATACGTCCAAAATCATCAAGAGAAAATGAAATTAGTATATGAAGCAATTAACAATTTGTCCCTAGATGAACGTACTCATATAAAAGAGAATCTGAATAAAACCTGCGAACCGGAAATTGAATACCAGCCCCAACAACACGTCTTTATAAGTAACCCTTTAGCAAGCTGGCAAAAGTTAGCCCCAAGGTATAGTCAGGATACTGTCCTCGCAGATTTGCCCATTCATATATATACATCGAAAAAACGCGGACCTGTCGCTAAAAATAGGATAAAGAAAGTCCTTAAAAGTGCCTAAACGCGGACCTGTCGCTAAAAATAGGATAAAGAAAGTCCTTAAAAGTGTCTAATTGTTGCAGGGTGCTTCTGGTCCTGACTACTTTTTTGATAATCTTTGAGAGCCATGATGATGGTCCTGGATTACTACCATTTTGACTTGGATCGACAAGGTATCACGCACTACCATACATTCCTGCAGTTTATATAACTTAAAGACATTAGCGATAAAATAGAATTATTACAACTACAATTAGCAAAGTTCAAACTTCAGTTGAAAAATGATACTTACGTACAGTACGAACTACAAATAGAATATTTGTCTTCTAAATTACTAAAAGTTACAAAGCACCTAGAAACTTTACTTGTCGATACGCGTAAAAAGAGGTCTCATAGATGGATTAGGTTCAATTGTTAAGACTATTACCGAAAACTTAGACAACTCGACACTTTATGGTATGATAATGCTGTCAAAATTCTTCAGGGTAATAATAATAACTTACCAGTCAATTTAATACCCACATAAGCTTAAATAACGTGTGGATGACCCAGACTTCTAAAATAATGACAAAATTAATTGAAAATCAAATAAAAATAAATGAAACTTTGAAAATAATTTTAGTTTCAGATGGTTACAGAGATTCGAGTCTCATAAAATTTGCCAAGTTCGCCTAATATTTAGTTATTATAACGGAAAACATAGACGACGTATTAGACGTGCTGACTCGGATCGAGAACATGTTAGCTTTCATTCGTTCCTCAGGTACTCACCACTCAACATTAAGTGTCGAGGTACTTAGTAGCATGATTCATAAATTAGTCTTTATATACAGTAAAGAACATATATTAGAATTAGAACCTAGAGAATATTATGATATAATAAAACCTGGTTATTATTATTCGGGAAATAAAATAGTAATTGTATTTAACTTACCTATATTCGCCCTAGATACTTACGGCTTATATAAATTATGTGTAGCTCCCAATAAATACCGGCAGGCTCTCATCCCTCCTTATCCATTGATAGCAACAAATAGGAAAGGTTATGTGTACATAGAGGCTGAATGCCCGAAGTACAGTCACTGGTACCTCTGTACTGAGAGGATGGACCACCACCTTCGACAACATCAATCAATCCCCTAGCAAGATCTGCCAGATGACCACCGTCACCCTGTCCAGGACAGCTTTAGAGGAACTTGATGAGAAACATTACATCTTGTTATTCACTAACGCCACATACTCGGTGCGTGCGAGAGGATTACAGAATCTAAAATGGTACTTATCTGGTTACCCTACCAATAAACTGCTTTCTGTATACTACGGAGTTTACCATCACTAACATCAACGACCGGGTGAAAGGGCAGCCTTTGAAGATCACGAAGTTTACCTATGAGCCAGCTACTCATCTGGACAACTCGTCTAACATATATCTCAAATCTATTGACTTAAAAAGATTACATGAAATTCAGCATAATCTGATTTCTCAACCGATTTTACAAGTTGACCAAGTTTCGTCGAAATACCTTTACCGTACTACCATCCCACTTTACACTATAATGATATTAAGCATACTGGTACTTACAAGCCTTGTTACTTTAAAACGTTTCGGACTATTGTAGTGCACTAGAAAAGCGTCGCAACCCCTATCCAAAGAAGACATCCACGCGAAACCTAAAAAATCAGAAGACAGCAATATTTCTTCACCTCAAGGTTTAAAAATAGTTGCTGTTCTCAGGGAGGTGTTATAAGGAAGCCCCTTACAAAACCGTGAACAACGCGGCGACCTCGTATTCCCACACAACATTTCAACATTGTTTCCACGAGGCGGTTTTGCTGACTTGATGGGAAACTCGGTCGCCATGGACTCACAATGACGCACGCGGTATCAACTGACACCACCTTACCAGGACCCTAATACAGCGAGGCAATTCTGCTAACTTGATGGGAAATGTAGCTGGCGTGGATTCACAAAAAAGAAAGGCGACAGCATTGTATATACGAAACTCCACGATGCCACTTCACTTCGTTGCTAACAGCGGGCGGGGTGTAGGTTTAATTGGTCTTTTTATTGTAATATCTTTTAAATTAAACTTAGTAAAAGTAACTTTGATTTTTTTTTGGGTCCTCCGGCGGCGACTTCCACAATTTGTACAAAAACAATCGCCAACTTATTATTTGGTGCAGCTCTTCGATCGGTTATATTTATTTGCTAGCTTTTTATGACTTGCTGCTTCGTTAACTGATAAGCAACAAAATATCTACCGTCTTTTAAAAATCTCCTGTAAATATAGTATGTACACAAATGATTACTAACTTATTACTTGGTACAGCTCATTGATTGATTTTATTTTGTTCCTGGTTCTTTATGACTTTCTGCTTCCATGCCTGAACAGCAACAAAATATCTGCTCCTTTTTTTTCTAAAATTCTATGCAAATATAGCATGTGCACAAATTATTACTAACTAATTACTTGGTGCATCTCATAGATCGATTTTATTTTGTTGCTGCCTCTTTATAACCTATGCTGTCTTGTTTCAAATCTCCCATTTTTTATAATTTTTATTGAATTTTTTATATTATTTTTGCACTATATTTCAGCAAATAATTAGCAACAAATTATCCTGCTTTATCCGCTACAGCGGGATTGATTGAAAGTTTTTACTATAGTCTTAATGTAAAGATAGCAGTAAATAAATTTTCTCGATTCTGGTTGGAGCAACATAACATATATTATAACATATTTATTATAGGGGTGAGTGGAAACCTTTCACGGGGCGTACATCGTAATGGGTCGTTCAGCAAACATTTCGAGCGGCAAGTATACTGTAATGTAGGAAAGGTGTCAGTGAGAAAAAGTGTTGCTGGTAGTAAGTTGGTAATAAGGCTACAACAATACGTAGCAATTCTTTTGTATTATTATTACTGTGCCATAACCAGCAATACAAGAAATTAAACTAAGAAAAATAACTGCGGAAGAGAGTGTAAAGAAAGATAAAAACCCCTCCTCAAAATTGAATTTTGGTCACAGCGGCTAGTCTCAATAGAGACTAGTGTGAACTGTGCAGTACAGGGCTATAGTTCCCGTGCACCTAATAATCTGATCCAGGGCCAGCGCCTTTGCGTGCTTCCGAACTACGGTGTTAAAACAACGCCAACTTCCTGACTCTGTGCTGCTACCGAGAATTTCTTTACAGAAAAACTCAATAAATGTTTTATTGGCCAGGGATTTGAATTCCTTGTGAATAGGAGGCGCATTTACGAATACTGGTTCAGTGCGGCAAGGCCATGAATTCTTCTAATCAATCATGATATATGTAGTGTAGTGATAAGTGATCCCAAATTAACGCGATTAACCCCGCCCGCAAATTACATTGGAATAATACCTCAGAGTAATTATTAGCATAGATAGAGACCTAAAATAAGAACAAAATTCTTATAGCTGAATACTTTATACATATGACGTTTGACATGGTACAAAATAAGATATCTATATTATTCTCACTTTCTTTCTTGTACAAGGTTGTTACCGTGTTTGCATTCTATAGATATCTCTAATATTGTACCATTAGTGAAACAAAAACGTTGTCGATAAACAATTCATTAATTTAGTCTATGACTTTAGAAAAATTAAGGATTTTTATTAATCTGTTTCTAAATACTTGTATCAATGAAAGTTTATGGAAGCTTTATCTGACATCTAACAACAAAAACGTTGCCGAATAATGTGGAATTTCGTACTATTATTGTATAGTTTAAAACATATGGTGAAAATGTCATTATGATATCTAATTGAATTCAGCCGGTATATTTCCGCCAAATTATCCGTAGACTTATTATGGGGTTCACAGGTAACAATAATTGTGTTTGTTTAATCGATACTGGGTTTGCTTCACGGAACGTACACAGAGGCACTGCTACGACAGCAGGTACAATAATAGCGGTACAACATCGACCTACCTTCCGTTTTGACGCTTGATCACAACTACCAATAAATCGATTACAAACATATTACCCGTTTTTCTCTCAGCTCCCTCAAGACATTATCCATCATTCATTCAATAATTACAGCCTATCAAAAGTCCACTGTTCTTAGCAAGTGGTTTGGCAACCGCAACTCTGATTGTTTAAAGTTATTATCAGGAAGATGCTGTTGCCTTTCTCCACTTTAATTTTCCTCTGTAGTATTTTACGATTCTCCCGGGATGGTATGGCGTTTTTATAGCTTCTAAGTTACTATATACAGGGTGTTAGTGTAAACACCGTTGTCACTACAACCATAGGTAGTTGGCTTTAATATAAAAATATATATCCGAATTTAAAAATAAAACCGCTATTTTCTTTCATAAAATTTAAAAAGGTCCAGGAACGCAAAGGGCATTTGAAAGATAAGCTGACCGTTCATTGTAAGGAAAGATCATACAAAGCGAGGCCAAGACAAACTGGTTTTATATAACGCGAAATAATTTTAAGGAAAATTTGAGATTTTACTAAAAAAAATGTTGTTATTTTCATTGAATTTACGTTCTATAAGTGAAACCAAACCACTGGTTTCAAGGACAACGGTGACTACACTAACACCTTGTATATTATTAAATAAGAGGTAGTTTTTTACGATGCCGCTACACAGCGTTATCAAGATCCTGCCGTAACTTGATGATTTCGAAATATTTTCATCCAAACATATAAAGCTTTGTTGAATATATTGTCGATGGTTTTCCGCTAAAAAAACGTCCGTATAAATAAAAATCAATTGCCGCATGTACGAAAGACAATCACTTAAGAACGTCTGGACCAATTTTGATGAACACACACTCACAATTGGACCCGGCTCGTGGCACTGTTGTCGAGATCTAGATAACAGTATCGCGAAGCTGGGGCGGATTGAAGTTGAAATTACAAATGGGATCCAACTCGCTTGTGTACCTTGTGTTTGTTAACACTTAGTATTTATACCATATTCCTATTAGTTTTTAAGGTTTGCAAAACGAATATTTGCCTTAAACAATTTTTATAAGGTAAGGGATAAAGTTTCTTTGTATTTTTTATACAAATTCAAGATATTTTTTTTTCAAAGTTTTATCATTTTGACCAAAAAATGCAAGAAGTCATTTCTTTTAGCATGGGGTTACAAACGAGCACACAGGCCACCTGATGGTAAGTGGATACTGTGGCCCATAAACATCTACATTTATCCTTGTTTAAGAATCAAAATTCAAATACGTTATCAACTACGATAAAATATCTCGTTCCCATGGTCTCCGGTTCTGTACGCTTACCATACTAAACACAGCAGCATAGAGCTGCTATTTTACGTTGCTTTTCTGTGAGAGCGTGGACCTACCCCGGTCGAGCCGACTCATTCGTACTACAACTATAATATAGTTGCAGCGTGACTCTACCACGCAAACTGCACAGTCGTCTCTTGATGTTAACTTAACACTACCCAAAGAATTCTGAAGAGACCGAAGCAGGTGAAAATCTGAGGGTACAAGGCACTTCCCAACCAAGTTCTCTCAATTTTTGCTGAGTGACCAAATATGTGTATGGTCTGAAGTTTTCATGACGAAAGGTCACTCCTTTTCTATTGATCAATTCCGGCCGTTTTTTCTCTCAATTTCTTGCTTGAATCTCATTAGTTGTTGGCAGTAGAAATCCGAGTCGATGGTTTTGCCCCACGATATAAGCTCACAATAAACGATGCCCTTCCAATCCCTCCATGCACACAGCGTCATCTTATTGCGTGTTAAGGTTTCGCTACAGTCGGTGGGGCTTGACTACCCTTTGACCAGTAACATTTTCGCACTTTCTTGTAGTTTGATCCATTTTTTATCATCAGTGATCATTTCTTTCAAAAATGGTTCAGTTTTATTACGTTTCAATAGCGAATCGCAAATGGTACACTTAATAGGAATAGGCAAACTTTTTGAAATAGGTCAAAACTGTTTGTAGTCAATCCTCAATTTCTCGGCAATGTCGAAACTATTAATATGCCGATCTTACTCCACTTTACAAAAGTGACATCGATTTTATTCGTATGAGGGCGACCAGAGGGAGCTGCATATTTGACATCAAAATTCTCGATCTAAAAACGTTTCAACCAACTTTATGCTACTCTTACTGACACTGCATTTGTGGTCCATAAATGTCTCATGTTTTTATCGGTACTTGGTTCACATTTTTCCCTTTTTATAATATTTTGGCGTACGGAAAAACAATTGAAAAATGAGGGAAAGTGTTTTTATCTTTTTTCTTCTTTTTCTTAATATCTTATATGTATTGATATTAAAACCAGCCAAACACAAGCAGAAAAATCACACAAATTTTTCTTAAATATCATACAAACAAAATACGAAGACACTTTTTCTCCAAACTATTAATATCATCACTTGATTTAGAAAACAATTTACTTGATATTCGTGTTATAATAAGTCTAGTCCTATTTTCTTTATATTTTTTATAGACTATGGGTAACAAACGGACACATAGTCCACCTAAAGGTAAGTTGGTGCTGCGGTATATACACATCTACGTCTATCCTGGATTAAGAATGGAAATGCAGATGCGTTGGCACCATAGTGCACTAGGATGGAACACTTCGCTTCCAGTAAAAAGGATCTCCGGTACACTCACCATACGAAACACAGCAGCGATTAAGTTGCCATTTTACGCTAGTATTCTGTGAGAGCGTGATTCCACCCCGGTAGAGCCGACCCGTTTGTGGTACAACCATAACATGGCTGCAGCGTGACTCTACCACGTGGATTGTATTTTTAGACAGTATATCAATATCGATCGTTGCTAACGTTGAGAACGAAATCACTATAGAATATAGACACCATGTCTTGTATTGTAACGTCACATAGAATACTAATACAATAGGGATGTCATATTTGGCGTAGTATAAATAGACCAAAGATGACCAAAGAGACCAAAGATGACTTTATACGAGTATAATATACTTGTCTCTATTTGGCTTATTTAAAAATTGAATTAGAAAAAGCGACACAAGTATACGGACACAGTATATTATGTTCTAGTAGTAGGTTCCCGTTATGCAAATGTATGAATGTAACTACTCTAATATATTACGCTAGCTAATATTACATACCGCGAGTCAATAAATTCGTTATCAAGAATTGTATGTACTAACCAAGTCTTAGCATACAGATACACAATATTATAACATCATAACACTCCAATAAACTATTCATATAGAAATTGTTCGGAAACCCCTGCAGTTTTAGTAATATACTGGCAGTCTCTCACTTTACTTCAGTCTGTAAAAATTAAAATATGTGTTATCAAAAGAAACAGGTGATGAAACTCAAAGAGAATATCCAAATGATGTAATGATGTATGCGAAAGCACAGATGTACTCTTTAGTATAGGTTAAGGTGATACCTCAAAAATTTTGTAATTTTGATATTTCACATATTTCTTTAAGTTTTATAGATTACGAACGAAATTTTTAGTTTATGATTTTTAATTTTATGATCTTGCATTACATGTAAGAAAAACACCACAACGTGTAATTTTCTGAATAGAAAAAATTGTAGACTAGCCTCTAATTGGTTACATTTATTTTCTCCACGCCATCACAATATTTTTACGAATAAGTTCGGGGAAATCATTTTCATGGTAAATAATCATAGCTCACATAAACCATTTTTCAATCCATAACGAATTTTTGTAAAAAAATGTTGTTTGGCTCTTAGTTTATTTTCGAGCGCGTGCTCGGTATAGCTATCTCATTATTTGCGCATATGAAGCAATTACATCGCTTTCATTTTACCTTTGCTACGCGCCCAAAACTATGATTCATTTTCAAGGTATCCTCTTGAACAATATACGAGACTCTCTATTTCCTCACTTTTATTGTCCGATGGCTATATTCCGCAGCACACGGGTGAAACACCACCACCTTCCTGACTCTGGACTACTAATGAGAATTTTTAAACACAAAGTCTCTGTAATTGATTTTAGTACGACCCGTGATTTTAACCCGGGGCGACATAAGCAGCAACATAGTAGTCGCTATTACGACCCCTACACCAAATATACGGTCAAGAATAAAGAAAAGAGAAGAACATATAAATACATATAGAACATATAAAAGTATATGTCTCGCCAAAACTGCCTTACTTTCATGCCACTAAGACATGAATAAACCTTATTTAAAAATGTTGTTTGTGTGTATTGTAACGAAAATTTACGAATAGATAGAGGGCAATTCCAGGCTTGATTTGAGGTATAATTTATCTAAAAAACGATTGAGATTTCAAAAAATATTTTTTTTTACATGGTAGAACCATACTGCAGCCGTATTAATAGTATAGTAGTATAGCACGTAGAGGATCGGCTCCGTCTGGGGAAGGACCACGCTCTCACAGAATACCAGCGTAAAACAGATTAACGCTGCTGTGTTTCGTATGGTGAGTGTAGAGAACCGGAGAACCGTTTTATTGGAAAGGGAGCATTCCATCTTAGTCCACACGGGTGACAACGCATTTGCATTTTAATTCGTAATCGAGAATAGATGTAGATGTCTTTGGGCCAAAGTAGCCACATACCTTGCTGTAGAAAAAAGATCATTTTTCAAAAGTAAATGATTTTTGACTATCTTTAATCTAAATAACGCCGCAATAATAGATCTTACGACTTTGACCCAGGCAAAATCGGGGCTGGTCGCTAGTAATACAATAGTAATAATATTTAATATAAGCTTGGAACTGACATAAATATTTAACGCCTAAAGTTAAAGTTTAAAGTAAACTTTAACTTTAGGCGTTAAATATTTATGTCAGTTCAAATATTTAACGCCTGTCACAATGTAATGAGACAAATTATGTTTAACGAATTCATTGCTAGCAAATATGTTTGGGCAAATTCCAGCAAGTAAGCTATTAGACGAATAGTTTCCAGCCCCATGAGCAATGTTTGAACGAGCGCCGTAATGGAAAAGTAGTGGAATAAAGCATTTGACAAGTCTGATCGTAAGAAAATAAATTTTCATTTCTCAAATGTCATTTTATAAATATAAAATTTTAGTACAATTGTTTTAAAAGAGATATTACTATAACTAGCAATGACGTTACGAGTGAAGTTATGAGAAAACTCCATAGATATCCCTTTATTGTCGTTTATATTTTTCAGCTGCAATAATATTTAAATAACAAAAAATAAACACATGGATAATAGCACCATCTTTTGTATTTATATAATCTGGATGTTCTAAGTGACTGACTATCAACAAAGAGCCCAAACCACTAAACATAAAATCAGAAGTTTGGATAATAGCAGCGTTTATGGCGTAGGCATCCACTAAGAAAGGATTTTTGAAAATTAAATCCCTAAGAGGGTGAATACCAGCGATCAATTGACTTGAAGCTTATGGAAAATTCTGTGTAAATAAACTAAATTAACACATGTGTTGAAATTTTTCAAAATATCCCTATCCGGCGGGCCAGAGGATGTAAACATTTATAAGGAGAGAAAATAAATTCGAATTTATTGTAAAAAAAATATCTATTTTCTTTTCAACATCTACCCTTAAACCCTTAAAGGGTAGTTTAGGGTCTTAAAACGAAGGTGCAAAGTTTGTAAGAAAAATATTTTATTTAAACGCACAGCTCAAAAATCTAGACATAGTAATCTTAAAATTGGGCAGTATCCGTCTTAAATGACGTAGGCATCCAGTAACAAAGGACCCTGGAAAATTAAACCCTTAAGAGGGGTAAATTGGATGTTACAGTTTTTATGAAACGTTTTATTATACGGTACGATAATTCTATAAAGACTGTCTTGCCATTTACGATGAAGCACGCGCGTCCGCCTAATGAATTA
>DWHP01002561.1:0-14328 GCA_018247895.1 Parnassius honrathi
CAGGTGGCTCAGGACCGTGCTTTGTGGCATACCTTGGGGGAGGCCTATGTCCAGCAGTGGACTTGTGAAGGGCTGTAATGATGATGATGATGATGAACCCCTTTTTATGTAAATTTCAAGAAACACGTCTGTAACGCATTATTGATTTTTTGACATTGTTACTGGTGTAATATCCCTAAAATAGAAAGGTTTCATTTTAATGTAGCAAAAGACGCCTAATCTACTTTCATTAAGTCGAATGCTTGTTACAGATGATGCGTGGTATATGGCGTAACGTAAGTTCTACTACTGTGCATCAAACATCTTGTAATTAGCATCGCCGCTGCTATGGTGAATCGCTTGCGAGGGTTATTCAAAATCATTAGCCATTATTATAGATTCATGAACTACATTTTAATAGAATTTTATATAACAAAAAACCCGCAGTTTCAATCGCGTGGAGATTAAACAAAAAATAAAAGTATGAAGTTCGGGATAGGGAATTGTAGCCGAAGGCAAATACAGATTTTTAATTAACATTAAAATTTAAAGTTAAAAAAATCAATACAAGCTCGTTCATGTGGTTTTTTTTTTAATTTTTCTTTCCAAACTCTTCGTTAGAGATCCTTATCTTTTCTTATTAGTTTCCTTAACTTCGACCATGATAATGAACAGCGTCCGTAGTCACTGATCATTAAATCAACGTTATACGGATTCGTAACTCTGCTTATGGGAATAAATTTTTCACAGTCGTGTTTATGACGATCTTTTATAATAATTTGTAAAGCTTAATGTTGGCATGTTCACTAAAATTAATTAATAACTTTAGAATTACAAACAAAAACTTTTAAACATTTATAATGTTCCACAAATGATAAGTAGCCAGCTTTTCGGTGCTTTACAGGATTAGCGTAGGCAATTTGTAACTCAATTCATCACTTTCCGTTCCATAGTAGGTTCACCAAATGTTCGGCTGGTCTCAACTTCTTTGTTACCGACATACTACGCGTTGAAACTAACTTTACTTCGTCATTCGTGACGTGTACAGCAAAGGATTGAAATAATTTGCTAGCATCTGTCTTTCCATTCTATTGAGGACATTGGACTTCAAGGTAAGAGTGAATAGACTTATTTTTTAAAGTAAGTCATTGCGGTTTGCTGTCTTCGGCGACATCATCTACCATCAGGTGGTAGACGGCAGCGGTCAAGCACTGACTTATAATAATTAAAAAAGTAAAGATTTTTCACCATCCATTATCCATCTATCCATTACAGTCTGGATTACCTCATGGGGGCATTTTGCCATTCCACACCTCTTGTTTCTTTTGCCTTGTGTCGCCTTTACTAAGCCCTCGAGACGATACGGGCTAGTGGATTTTAGTAGATAGGAAGTATTCTTGCCATGCACCTAAATTATACGCAGCAGTTAGTAAGTAAGCAGGTACGGTCCTGGTCGCCTGTGGAGATAGTAAGTAAGTTTAGTATAGTAAGTTTTAAAGCACACGGTAAACGCTTATGATAGTTAAAATAATTGATAACAAATTTTTCGTTAGTCGACCCGGGCCTTAAAGTACAGCATCAAATATTAGGTATTGTTTGTACTTATGTATTTTGTTCATTATTTTACAGGATTTTCAGCAAAGACATCGAGAAGTTCTGACAAGGCTCTGGAAATTAACGTAGTGATGATAGGGAGCAGTAGGAACTGTTTAAAGGATTTGAAACGATTTCTTCATCTTCGGATATTGATGCCGAGAATAACGTTGTGCTACGCTGTAATCTACGCTAACGCGTAAAGGAAAAGTTCAACAGGAAAGACGTACCGATTGAACCCACTTGTAAACCGAATGAGGAGTTCTGCTGAATATTTTGAGCAGTATTTTACCAGGGATATATTTGAAGAGTTAGTACTAGCTACAAGTGAATGCTACATGACTAAAATATGTGGTACAGAATTAAAATCGATCTGTTCAGCCGGAAAAGTAAAAAGTTTTCACGGTACGTTAGCGTATTTTTCGTATCAAAGATTGAAACTGTTTCGGAATCATTACTACGAAATTTGATTCCATTGCCAGTGCGATGATTTGAGACAGGTTTTTCCTGCTCAGGGTTAATATTCATTTCAAAGATGTTCATGTAGTAAATTAAGTAGAAGAACTCTCTAAACCTCTCAACCTCGGATAGATGCCGTACGCGGTCGTTGTTTACAGCTTCCCGTAATATGAATATACGAGCGAATGATCCTATTCGGAGGACGTTGTCCCGATCTCAAGGTAAGAGTAAGCATGAAGATTCTAAAGATATAAAAACTATGCAGTCACTACTTCACAAGCAAAAAGTATGAGGTAGTAAAATATTATCCAGGACATGTTCACGTCTAGGTTTCGCTATGTACCTCTTTTATATGGATAGTGACTTTTAGCATCGAAGAATCACTACGAGGCAGGATTAACGGTTGTTTACAGCCAGCATCTAGACGAGAATTACTCACAGACAGAGGTGCGTAAGTCGCAGATTGAGCCAGTGATCCATTAGGTTTCTGCATAGATGGCAATAAGACGAGCCCACTTCGGATGAAACCGAAAGGGTACCGAAACATATTCAACTGCGTAGAGGTGTAAAACAGCGATGTAATATCCCCAAAACTCTTCGCCGCTGCATTAGAATATGATTTCTAACTACAGGACTGGAAAGGATACGATGTTAAAGCCAGTGGCGAGTACATGACTCTCCTTCGATTTACCGACGACGTCGTCCTTATGGTAGAATCGCTGGAGGACCTAAGCACTATGCTCATTGACCTCAATCGTGTCTCTCAATTACAGGGCTTAACATATATATAGACAAAACGAAAGTTACGTGTAATGTCCATGTCACACCGGTAATTGTTGGGAGCAGTAAGATCGAAGTTGTTGAAGAGTATGTTTATCTTGGACAAATAGTCCAACTAGGTAGGTCCAACTACGACCTATCGACTCGGTTGGGCGGCGTTTAGGAGATTACGACTCATCTTCTCGTCAGCATACCTCAAAACCCGAAAACAAGATTTTACAACCAGTGCGTGTTGTCAGTTATGATCTATGGATCCGAGATGTGGTCCTTTACCGTTGGTAGTATGAGGAAGCCCCATTTATAACTTGTTATGAAGAGAGCTATCTTCTTAGTTTATCAGTGTGATAGATTTAAAAACGAGGATATAAGCAGTCTGATCAGAGCAGCCGACATAGTCTGAAGTGGCAATGAGCCAGCTATATAGCTCGAAGAACTGACAACTGATGGGAAAGTAAAATTAACGAAGTCCAGCCTCGTACGGGCAGGCGAAGTGTAGGGCATCTCTACTAGATGGAGTGACGACTTGGTATGCAGAAAGTCGATGGAAGCAGGTGGCTCAGGACCGCGCTTTTTGGCATTCCTTGGGGGAGACCTATATTCAGCAGTAAACTTGTAAAGGGATTTAGTGATTATGAAATGATGAATAATATGTCTACATGTAATAAAGGGGGTCTTATGATTTAGATGAAATTTTATATTTGCATGACGTTTTACTTATCAAGTTTAATCTAGATGAGATAATTTGTTTTCATATAAATAATTAAAATATTCTGTTTCTAACGCTGAGTAAATGTCAGCCGGTCCGTACTGTAACAGTGTAATGGGTAACGGTTGTAATAAATACTTTTAGAACTCAATAAGTTATTGGAGACCCGCGAAAGTTCATAGAAAGCTGGGCCTGATGTTACAGTAACGATCACAGCATTATTTTATTAATATACCAATACCATTTTAATAAAACTAAAATGTTTACGACTGCTTCATGGTAGAAAAAGTTTAGGAAGTTATTAGTTTGTATAAAAACAATGTTATTGTTTATGTTATACTTACAATGTTATGCATACACCAAGCTCTCACATTACACTTTAAGAAAATAATTATCAGACTTTATCGTAAACTAGACTTTACCATAATTCACACATACAAGATTCAGACGCCGCCGTCCAACTAAATTCAAGAGTTTTGAAATAATTATAAAAGAGCAGAGGCAGAGACTTTACACGACAACAGAAACCTACAGTTCTTCTTCCTACTAAGCAATTAAAATAATGCTGTTTGATTGCCTCTCTACCATTAAGAGAAGTGTCAACTAAAATTTCAGTAAAATATGTTTTTGAGCTTTAGTATATATCTCGATTTTATTCGACCTCTTAATAGCCAGCTAGAATGGTTGGATATTGACAGTTCTCCTAGTAGGTTGCTGTCCGTTTCTCGACACACTTCTATTTCATATCTCCCATCCCGTCGTACTTATGTGTTCTCCATAATGGGACATAGCCTACTTAATGTGATAAATACCTAAAGATGTTTTATAACATCACTATGTGTGAGCTGGGGAAAATCATTTATCATTTTGCACATGTATTCTTGTAAAACCAGAAAGGAAACCGTCAGAATCCTTCAGAGTGATTAAAGATCAGAATATTATTTAAAGCACACAAAAACAACAGAAAATATTCAGAGCCAAACAAACGTAACAAATGATTTGATTGACGTTTGAGTTTTTGAACTAACGTTGACATTTCCGTTTTGTGGCCTGTTTAAAACGTTGATAATCGATTGTGAAATCGATTTATTAATCTATTCGGTCAATTTATTTTTACGACTTTTTTGAAACGTTGAAGTGTCACAAGGAAACCGTTATTTAAATAATAAGTTTCTTAAACTTACCCAAAGAAGAAAAGACTGGATCCTTTTTTATTGTCTTTTTTCTGTTTTTGTATCAATATCGATTAACTAACCTATTTCATCTGGCAGCATTATTTAAAAATGAAAATAACGGAAGTCTGTATTATTTTTATTAAATATTTAATTTCTTTGGCCATGATAAAACTGTTTAATATTTCATTATTAACCACAAAAAATCGTAAAAAATATTGATAAATATTTCACTTGTTTAAAGTTAGGCCCAAATTCGTCCGTCTCCTGTGGTTTCATTCATTAAGACATATCAAAAGTTTTATTCATTCATTAAGACATATCAAAAGTCGGCAGTGTCTCAGTACTGCTGAAAGTAGGCCTTTTATTTATCACGCTTGGCGATTGGGTTGGCAAACCCTGATTTTTTATGTTTAAATACTACTAGCTATGTTTTGTATGACCGTTTCCGTCTGTCACTTCTTACAATACCTATGTAATGACTTGGACAATTTTGCAACAACAAATTTAGTTTCTAAATGAAGACGTATGTAATTTGAAAATAAAAAAAAATAGGTGTGGCACTCGGGGACTGCCGCGGTAAAGCTGTTGCGTAGAATTTTTGTCAACTTATTCAATTACATTATTTATTTATTTTATTTATGCAGTATTTTTTTCTTTGTTTTTTTTTCTTTGACAATAATTCAAGTTTTTTCTTTTATTATTATTGAAGTTACACTTTTTGAGCGTGGTGACCGATTAGAAAACAATTTTTTCCTTTATTGAATAAATGAGAAGTTAAAACTGTTTAAAATATTTTTATTATCTTACAACTCATGCATCTAGTTTACACGCATACGTCTAGTATAAAGATGATTAATATATATTTTAACTGTAAAATAAACGGTTACAAAAATTAACAAATTTATTAAATAAATAAAATTAACCTTATTAAATAAAATTATCCAGTCATAACCGTGTTTGTGCCATCTAGCGTAATCTTTGCGTACCACCTTGAGTGTGAATCAAATTTTCCTTCGATAAAATGACTTCATCTATAGAATATACTGCCCTGCTAAGCGCAAAAGCGGTATCTCAAAAAAATACCGAAAATTCGATTTTTATGTCATCGGATAGCTTAAAAAAATACGCATCTAATGAACTAAGCCTTTTAGCGGTATCTTGTTCAAAACATGTGAAAAAAGCCTTAAGAAATATTTTCCTATCTCAGTTATACCTCAAATCACTAAGGGTATTAGAGGTATATCAATATCACGAAGGCAACTAGCCGTATAATTGAATACCGCCAAATCTCTTAATAAAGAACAACACTTTTTCTAAGCCAAATAGCGGCAAATATGTACAACGAGTAAACTACTGACTTACCGCTATGACGCTTAGTATTACAATGGTTACTTGATCCGCAAATCATTTGGACTACATGAGATACGGCTGCAGTGGCATATAAAATTGGCCCTTATGGTATAAACGATACGATCGGATTTCTAATACATTTTATGGTGATTTATTCGTGTTGTTGACAAATTCGCGTCATAACTCGTTTGTTTTCGTTGCAATTAGATCGTAATCTTGTAATTACCGTGTTAAATAAGTAAAGAATGGTGAATTAACGTATTTAGTGATGTAATTTTGTGTTTCGCGAGTCAGGTAAGTCCTGTAAACATAATTTTAGTACAATACAATCATACTCAACATTGAAATTTAAGGTTCTTCCAACTTTCGTTCGGCCGGCACTCACGCCAAACGTACAAAGCGAAACGGAACTTTATTTACTACTCGCTGTCATGTCAATTGATTATACCTATTCCCAAACCTTTTTTATTCAGATTAAGAATTTACCAATTTATGGTGAATGTGTGAAACTTTTTGTTCGAGTAGAGTTACTCTACTTTTCTACTGTAAAGAACACTTTATTGTATACAAGAAAAATACAAAAAATTATTACCTATTATGTCAATAAAATTATTAAATATTTATAAACGAATATTGTTTCAGATAAACGATGTCACAAAGAAATACGAAAATGATGATGCTACTGGCACAAAAAAATAAGGCATTGAGAGAAAAGTTTAAAGAATCAAAATATTTGAAACTTAATATTCAAAATATCGATCCTGACTTTTTCCCTAGCAGTGATTCAGATGACGATCTTCCATTTTCAAGATACGATAGTGCAGACCAATCACTGGCTCAGATTAATAATCCGTCAAATTATCTCGAATCTGTAGAATTTAACTTCGTATCGGGCCTATCTACATCAACTGCAGTTGACTATTTAAATCAACCTCAACAAGACCAGAACACAGAAATCGGTATTTCGGGCCCATCCACATCGACAGTTGACTATTTCAATCAGCATCAACACGATCAGAACGCAGAAACCGAGAACAACATTTCCATGAACTCTTTGATTACATTAACGACTGTGCCAATTACTGAATATAATATTTTAACTGAAACATCGTCGCCAGTACTTTGTTCTGATAAAGACAATGGTTGTAATGTAGATAGCGCTAGTACTGGAACTCTGGTCACACAGACTGATCACACACAAACTGGTCAGACAAATGATCAGCAAATGCCCTGTACTTTTCAAGTTGATACAGACCAAACAATGATAACTGTTTTTGAAAATACGAATTATACTGCTGACCCTCTAACAAATAAATCAAGTGG
Source organism: Parnassius honrathi (assembly GCA_018247895.1). NCBI lineage: Eukaryota > Metazoa > Arthropoda > Insecta > Lepidoptera > Papilionidae > Parnassius > Parnassius honrathi. The sequence goes on from DWHP01002561.1 coordinate 7,366, forward strand.
GTCACATGCTGAACAAGAAAGATCGGTGGAGGATCCATTCCGAGGAAACGAAGTCATAAGGAGTGTTAATCTAAGGGACACTGAAAATTTGACACAAAATGAGAGAACTAATGATAATACACATGATCTTACAACTTATACAAAAGCAGGTACAATTAGAAAAAGAAAAACATACAACCAACCACTCAATGTTAGAAAAGACGCGAAAAAAAATGAGATAAGAGAAAAACATGGCTTACAACCACCCTGTCCAGCTTCCTGCAAAAGGCTATGTATCCAGAATATATCAGAGGATCAACGAAAAATTATAAATGAAAGGTTCTGGAATTTAGGTGATAAAGAAAGGAAGGCATTTATGCTGCATCACACTTCAGCAAAACCTGTGAAACAAAGAACAGTAACAAGATCTGAATCAGAAGACTACAGGAAAAAAACAAGCTATAGTTATTCACTTAAAGACGGGAATGGGACATCGTATGGAGTATGTAAAACATTCTTCTTGACAACTTTGGGCTACAAACTATCTAACGATAAACCTTTACAGACTGCTTTGGCCAATTGCAAGGAGACAGTTGCACCGCCAGTAGATAGGAGACTGGGAGCTGCTCCTCATAATAAGATTGACTCAAATCCTATAAAGGAACATATAATGAGCTTCGAGCCTAGTATATCTCATTATAGGCGTGAGCACGCCCCCAATCGCTTATACTTACCCAGTGATTTGACAATTCATGCGATGCACAGAGACTTTTTAGAAAAAAATCCCTCTCACAGCGTATCTTACGACAAATACCGAGAAGTGATCGCAGCATTAAATATATCTTTTGTGAAGCTTGGCCACGAAGAGTGTGAGGACTGTGAAGAATTCCGTCTGCATGACAATACACACACCAAAGAAAATCTCCAAGAAGGCTGTTTAGGTTGCACAAAGTGGGCAAGTCATAATGAACGGGCAACTATGTCGAGAGCACAATATAAATTAGACAGTGAGCTAAATGAAACTGGTACTGTTGTATATTCTGCCGACTTACAAAAAGTTATCATGCTGCCCAGGATAGACATGTTCAAAACTGCTATTTTCACCCACAGGATAGTTGCTTATAATGAAAGTTTCGTGCCCACTGGTCAAGGCAGAAAAGGTTTGAGTGTTTTTCCTGTACTATGGTATGAAGGATTATTTGGACGCTCCAAATCCGAAATCATAAGCGCATACCTCCATTTTTTTATTTTTCATCGAGATAAAAAGAAAATCATACTGTGGGTCGACAATTGTTCGTCACAAAACAAAAATTGGACATTTTTTTCGTTCTTAATTTACGTAGTCAATTCAAATGACATCAACGCCGACAAGATCGTGATCAAATATTTCGAACCAGGCCACACTTTTATGTCTGCCGACAGTTTCCACCACAGGGTGGAGTTATCTATGAAGCGCATGAAAAACAAAATTTATGACTTTGCTGACTTTTCTCAGGCAGTTACTACTGCAGGAAAAAATGTAAAACCTAAAGAGATGACTCTACAAGATTTTTATGACTGGGAAGATTACACGACACAGTATAAACTGTCTCGAATTGCACCGCGTCCATATATTAATGAAATGGTCGAAGTAGAGGTCAACAGGGGCAGTTTTGATCTGACATACAGAACTGGATTCAATAAGGACCCTATCACTGCGAGCATAATCGGAAATAAAATTTTAAAAGCTCAAGTTTTGCCACCACCAAAAAGGAAAACTGCTCCGGAAGGCATTTCTAAAAGCAAAAAAGAAAATATTTTGAAATCCTTTCAAAATATTATACCCCAAAATAGAATGTCCTTTTGGAGAGATCTCCTTGTATCATTTGACTAAATTTCATAGAACCCGTTTCTTTTGCTATATATTATGTATGCCATTTCAAATTTAATGAATAAAAGATTTTGTTAACATATATTGACTGAGTTTTTTCTTTAAAATAACACATTTTTTTATACACAAAAGATTTATATCTTTTTATATACAGTCATGTAGGAGAAGAGGTAACAAAAAAGCGGTAACTCAAACTTTAATTCTTTAATTCACTAAGCAATGTAGCAGTATCTCATGAATAAGGTAATTACACAAAGATTTTTGATATTCCAATTATTGTGATAACAAATAGACCCAATGTTATATTATAAATATTACTTGATAAACAAAAAATCTTAATATAAAGCAAAAACTAAAACACTTTTACATAACGTCAACTAAGTCGAAACTCACTTCCATTGAGATACCGCTTTTGCGCTTAGTTGGGCAGTATAGTAGATGGCGCTTTTGAAGAAGTGAAGGAAATATTCTTCAAAATATCAATACAAAATGTATTCTTTTAATTTAGTATCTAGGTACATTAAAATTTAGGCTTCACATTTAAAAAGGATTGTAACAATTATTCGCTATAAAATTAAACTTATATCTCATTGTTGTTGAAAATTATCATATTATTAAATAACAAATCATTTCCCGTTTAAGTCATTTAAAGTGACATTTTTATTAAACCGTTAAGTTCGAACTGATATTTTTAACGCATAAGGGTAACGCTATTGGCTGAATACGTTACTGGTTGATGTTAATTTTATGTTTATGTATTTTGTTGTTACGCTAACACGCACACAAACACCGTGCCGAAGTCTGCCGAACTTAAACGACGTTGAACGATGTTAGGTTTTCGGGCCTCAGGTTTTTTTCGTTATGGAATTTCTTGATTGTCGCCGCACTCAGAGCCCGCGATAAAATCTGTGCAATAGCTCACAGAAATCTAAATAATAAGGCAATAGAAGTGCCTTCTACTGTCTTTTAATATCGGGACACATGTCGTCAGGTTGTAGCTTTCACACAAAGACAAACAGTAAATACACAATTACGCCCACAAATATCTCTAGAATTCGTGCAACAAAGATTAATCTATAAACTATTGCAAAATATAGGAATATTTTATAAAAACGCAAAACCTCAGGAGGCGCAGCCACTATGTCCAATAATTAAAGTGTTCGAAAAACACAGAATGACATTGCACGCTCGCTCTCACTTGGGCATAGGGCAGACCAACACACGTTTCGATAACTTTCTATTAAGCGTCGTTGATCTTCCAGGAGTCTCACACCAAGATATAACTAATTAACTGAAATTGTCTCAGTAATAGACGCTTTTAGTCTTAGCTTTAGCTTTTAGACGTTTTATAATTAGAAAAAAAGGGGAAATAATAATACGTTAAGAATAAATATATCCATTTATCTTTAATAACCGGATCTTTTGGAAACTTGTAATAAAAGCATTGTATTAAATAAACAGATGTATAAATAAAATGAATACAACATTACACAAACAGCAAACGAATAAATATATGTATGGGTGACATATTTATCATTTTTATTAGTTTTAAAGATCTGTAACTGACTTTCTGTTGTTTGCTACTTTTCAGTTTCCCGGCTTCTTACAGATCGAATTAAGACTACTATCCCTACAATATAATTACGTATCCTTACAATATAACTGATTAAAAATTTATCGAGTAATTTAAAAGTACAAACAAACAGATAATCATCGATAAACGGTTAACGATATAAAATATTTAGAAAGATAAAAAGTAGAAAGGTGTAAATAAATATTTAACGAAAAATCCACATTTAATACCTGTTTCGTTAAAACTAGGCAAGCCAAACACAATAATTATCGATAGAAAATAGTTGTGTCACGTAACTGACTCGCATTCGTACTGATGACCGAAACAAACGCTCCTCGCGCGCTTGTGGCCTACGAGTCACATGTGCGGTGACAAGGTCACTTTTACGACTTCTATTTATATTTAGATTTCTGTGAGGGTGACAAACGAGCACACAGTCCACCTGATGGTAAGTGGTTGCTGTAGTCCATAGACATCTACTTATTATCCTTGAGGACTAAGGTTGAGTGCCTCGTTTCCAGTAAAAGTGTCTCCGATTCTCTATACTCACCATACGAAACACAAGAGCGTTAAGCTACTATTCTACGCTGGTACTACTATTTCACGCTGGTATTCCGTGAGAGCATAGTAATTCCCCGGTCGAGCCGACCCCACAAATGTACCACTAATATAGCTGCAGCATGGTGCTACCACGTATACTGTAATTTATCATTTCATTCCCATTTGGCTGATAGCCAATTTTGATCTCAACTGGATCCAAATCGGGACCGCGACAGGTGTCTGCTGAGCCGAGTGGCAACGACTACTTCAAACAATTTGCCAATCTCGTCCAACAGATATATGGGACGGTACGTAGAGGGAGAATCGGCGGCCCTGACTGGCTACCTCAAGAGGACCAACTTTGCCTCTTTTCATGCTGTGAGTAACTTGGCACTCCGCAGACAGCTGTCTAAACCTGTTCCCAAGGCAGCCAGACCCGGCACTAGAGCCCGAACCGGAATTTCGTTAGGCCCGATGCGGTGTTCGGGCTCGCAAGCGGTTTATAATTTGGTCCAGCTCCTCCACGGTTACCCCCATCCCATGTTGTCACTTTCGTGACGATGGCAGATGACCTGAGGAACTTGACTGGTCTTCAGGGAAAAGTTTGCTAATCACTCTTCCCATCAGGTAAGGATCGAGAAGTCCAGTAAAGGGGGCGACCAAGGCTGGAGTTTTCTCAACATCATCATGTATGGTCGCCCCCAGGGATCTCGTTGAGTCCCTCTAGGAGCTCCTTACACGCAATTTGTAACGCCTTTGTACTCACTCGGAATGCCCCGAGTCTAGAGAAGAATCTAGCTATGTCCTCGGATGGTGCTCGCCTTCTCCTTCGGGCTATATGGTGCTAGCGCCGACTCCGCAAGCAGATCGCCCGAAAGTTTGTGAATTTCTGCCGACCACAAGTACACCGCCCTGTGCTTGGGACAACTGGGTCTGGGCATCTACTCGTCACATATATGTGCCATCGTAGCTCGAAACCAGTTCCCTTTCCATTCTGAATCGAGCTAAACTAAAGCGGCGCCTTGGAGCTAGTCTCGGTCGAGCCACTTGAGACACCGACGCCGCGGTGAGCTGCCTTCTCAACGATTGGCATTACTGTCGAAGTGCCGATGTGTGACATCGAACACGATGTGGTGGTGGTCTGACTATGTAACCACTTCCGTCGTAACTTACTTATACTACCCATGCTAACGCACATATGTACTATCAGACCCCCGATTTAACAGTCGAAGGTCCAAATCAGCCATCCACCACACAACACTCAACAATCACACTCAACACGATCTCTCTTTTGGATTGTCCCTAGAGTTGCCCAAGGTCCTAGTACTGGCGTCAAAATCTCCTAGGACTGACGGACGAGGTAAACACCTGTGCACGCAATCCACCACCTGGTCCATCATCGATATTGCTGGTTGAAGCTGTCGTCGAAATTTTCCAAAATGTGACGTAAATTATTAAAATAACATTTTAAATGAATAATAGAAAAACAATTTCTTATTACTTGACATAAAAGTACAACCGTATGTGTGCGTTACTAAAGAAAGGCTAAAGATGTGAGATTTTTTGGTGTGATCTTGAAGCCCTGTGCATTTAGATACGCCATTAGGTATATTCTAAGTTTAAGTATTTAGAGTAAAAAGTATTTAGAGTATTCGTAAATTGTGAATTAAATACGTCAGGCTAGGCTGTATGATCTTTAACTTTTTTGCGTGTAAATTAAAAATAACTTTCGACTACTGTCAATGTCAAATTGCTACAGTGTCAACTTGACACTTTATGGAGTAAGTCGGCAAATTGGGGCTAATTGTATTTTAGTATTATTTTCGTATTTAAATTAAATGGTAATTTTTTTTCGTTTTCATTCCTATAAGTATATTTCATCTATAAATTTAAAATGGGTGATAATGACGGTTATTACGATGGTGATGGGTTAGTACAGACAAGCATGTATAATAAGAGTTTAAAATCATTGTTTTTATTTTGTGTGCATGTTCGTAAAATACTTTCGCTTTTAATCGCTGTTTCTTTTAATAGGTTTTCTTACTATGAATTAAAATTTACTTGTGTTGATCCGGGATTTAAAGGTCCTAATCTTATATGAGACTTCTAACAAAAAAGAATGTGCCAACTGTGTTACTTGCTTAGCTTGTCTAAGTAGGTGATTAAAGGGATATTTGGCTTGTATGCGTGTAGGGGATGGGCTGCCCACCTGTAATTTCTTTCACATTTAACCATCGATATATATAGGTCTGAGGGTCTGCTCCTTGGACTCTGTCTATCCCCTCAATTTTTTTTATAGAATAAGTGTGACAAATGATCACATGATGATGACAAATGGATCTTGTGGCCTTTAGACATTTACATTTATCCTTAATTAAGATTCAAAATGGAGTCATATTGTCACCTTTAGGGACTGAGATGGAATGCCCTGTTCCATGTAAAAAGGGTCTTCGGTTTTCTACACTTACCATATGAAACACAGCAGCATTAATCCGATATTTGACACTGGTACTACATGAGAGTGTGGTCCTTCCTCAGCTTAGCTGACCCATTTGTGCTACTACCATAATATAGCTGCAGTGTTGCTTTACTACATATGAAATGAAAGATGAAAGGCGTGACATATATGTGAATTTATATGCCTGAGCTTTAATCTTTTTGATATAAATTGAGTCTATGTAGAAATGCTAGTGTTACACGGATGGTGACTGCTGCCACTTGTGTCATACTTGTAAATGGGCAATGGCTGCTATGTTTGTCATACTTGTGAACAGGTGCTGCATGTTGGGACTGGTCTACTGTGGCTTACAATACATTTATTAGCTTTAAGTTTGCGTATTTTTTTGGTTTGTAATTTATTGTAGAACATGCTATGATTATTTATGGGTCTAATACTTTTCAATTTAGGTTAGAATATTGTGGTATAGGTTTTTTTTTTTTTTTTTTTGAGCACACAGTCCACCTGATGGTAAGTGGTTGCTGTGGCCCATAGGCATCTACA
>DWHP01002562.1:0-14327 GCA_018247895.1 Parnassius honrathi
CTGGTGCTACCAGTTTCTCGACTCCACAGAGTCAGTAATTCATTCTTGGGGCGATGTATACGCTATTACAACAAAGTTCCAGAAAATATACAAGGTCTCTCTATTATCAAGTTTAAATATTTAATTAAACAAAAACTGTATAAAAAAGGTTATATGATTTAAATGAATAAATACATGGTTGATAATAAATCTTTGGGAATGAGGTGGTCGCTTCCAAGCTGTTTCTAAAATAAATTTTGTAAATATTTTGTGACCATTAACATTGTAAAATTTATTTAAAAAAAAGTCCCGCTGGGTTTCTTGCTGGTTCTTCCTAGGACAAAGGCTTTTTTCCGAACCAGTGGCAAATCAAACAAAATAGTGACTCATTAAGATTTATTTATAATTTATATTATATTGAATATAAAATATTCTATTTCTGTTTCCGTTATTTAAATGGTACACTTGTATTACGCTGATATTAAAGTAGAAAAGTTCTAATTTGAAAATTTTATAACAATAACAGCACTTAAGAACTTTATTTCTGGACTCTTAGATACTTACTAGTACTACTTTTAACAAATTGTCAAAGTGAAATAAACTATTATAAATATGTTGACAAACGAGGAGATCATTCGGACTTTACAAAGTATGTACAGCTCTGCTATACGACCGACGAATGGCACAAGGATTTGGTTAATATGGTGTCGTAAGAAGTGGCAGTGGATAATGGATACAGGAGACGGGCAGCAGCGTCTTCCTGATAACAACTCAAAATTATAAAGAAATTAGGCGAGGCCTTTGTCCAGCAGTGAACTTTTATAGGCTATAGCGGATGAATGGAGGAAATCTGGTGGTTATAATTTTTTTTGGTAATAAAAAGTTAAAGTTTCAGCTTATATACGTCCCACTGCTGGGCACAGGCCTCCACTCATTCCTGAGAGGGTTTGAGCACAAGGAAGTGTCCGCCGTGCTGTCCCAATGCGTCTTGGCGAACTTCACATGTCTTCGAAATATATTTTTTTTTCTTATTGCTCAGACATGCAGGTTTCCTCACGATGTTTTCCTTCACCGCCGAGCACGTGGTAAATCAGCACTTAAAATTGCAATTAACAATTTCATTGGTGCCGGCGGGGATCGAACCCGGTTTGCTCACGTATTCTGATATTTACAGCGAGCGCTACCATTTGAGCTACCACGGCTCAATCTGTATATGCAGTCAGCTTCATACTAATAGTAATAATTTTATAATAATGTTCCGTGATTTTCTTATTTTCCACTAAGCCAACATATTTGTGAATAAGAGCTATTTTGGTCCTATTTTGGTGTAGATTAGGTATGTTAGGTTAGATGTTACGCTTTCAACAATAAGACCGCACATAGAGCTAGATACGGTATCATATATATAAGGACAATCGTTATACATACCGACGTGAAAATCCACAACAAGTGCTTATGCAAATTCATATTAGTTCCCTGTGGAATTTCAAAGTAGAGTCCACCATGCAGTAATAGAGCTGGTATTTCTATATAGTAAAATTTAACATTATCTGTTTTGTTTTTTTATTCGAAATTTGTATGGATACTATTTAATGACTATTTTTATAACCACTTTAAACAAGATAATGTTTTATTGTCTTTACTTACGGGAGCCGCCAGTAATAAATGATAAACTTGAGCTATGTATAAAAAATGAAACCAATTGTCATTTGACAAACGCCCGTCAGATACGGAAGCAATGTTTACCTGGGGCTGTCAATCAATATGTCGCGTTTTTTATTAAAAGTGAAATCTCCAAACGTCAATCTTAAAACATTTTGCTTTTTGTTAAAAATGAAAGTCGACGGTTTGGATTAAAAAAAATATATCTTCGAAATAAATAGAATATCTCTTTGGGCTTTTTTTAAGAATAGAGAATTTATGAATATCTGTAAATAATTATTGTTACTCAGTTATAAATGATTTTCAGCAATATCATGAATATTGAATATTTGCGAAGACACGTTTGACATTATAACAACTGTCTACAGCTTATCTTAATACCATGACTTGTTTGAAATACATACCGAAGACGGCTTCGTACCGGTTCGTACCTACCCACTCACCATCGAAACTCAGTAACAGTATTAATACGTATTATCAAAGTTTCAAATACCTATCAAATGTAATACGCAGAATATTTTTATTGAATTGGTGACAAACGAGCACACAGTTCAACTGATGATAAATGGATGCTGTGATCAATCATCTACATCTATCATCTTTAGGATTAAAAATGCAGAGTTGTCATCACTCCTGAGGATTAAGATGGAATGCCTTTTAAACAAGAGTCTCCGGTTCTCGACCTCACTATAAGAAAAAAAGCAATATTTTGCTGTTTCACGCTGGTATTCTGTGATAGCGTGGTTCTACCCAGGTCAAATCGACGCATTCGTGTGAAAGCTATGCGAGTACATAGCTGCAGCATGACTCTACCACATAATACTTCGGCTTATTTATAAGAAAATGTATATGAAAATTGTCCACTAAGCTCAAGCGCTGGGAGATAAGCGTTATTTTTTACAAAACCGAAGGGACATACGAATACTTACCGTCCATGTGATGGTCAGTGGGGTGTACTGTCCATGGACACCTGCAGTCAGCTTCATACATAGTTGTCACCCCTGAGGACTAATATGCAATGCCTCACAACATGTAATTTTTAACTGGCGTGTAAATTGGCTTTCTTGGCTTTCTTTCTTGAAACCGAAACACAGCAATAGCCAGAAACAGGAAAGACGCTGGTTTCTATCCGGACGTTCATCACAGAATTCCTAAACTTAGGCCTGGTTGAAAATACGTTCAGCAAAACGTGCGATATAGTGGCGAATGCGGTATATATTTCGAAAGATCGTCATTCGGGAGATCGTTACACAAAATTACATGATATAAGCTTAACGCGCAATTTCTGTGACGAGCGTGTAGCGGGGCGGGGCGTTGGCGTGCATAAGAAGCACATATGTACAGCACATGTGTATATACGAGTAGCATACGCGTTGGGAACCACAGTTTCTTGTATTGTTTTGAGTTGTTGTCAGGAACATGCCGCGGCCCATCTCTTGTTTCGATCCCTGTGTTGCCCCTTACGTTACCCACTAGTTAGTGTAGTTCTTGCCCCGCCACTGCACGCTACATTTAGCATATTAGTGTAGTACTTTTTTCACAATGTTCTAAGCTACGAACGCGAAACGCCTCGTCCCGGCATGCTTGTCACTGAGTTTCAGAGTCTGTTGAGTGTTAAGGAAGCCCTAGGCAGTAATTCTACACTGAGACATTCTAGTTTAGCTACGACATTAAATTATTTAAGTCTATCACACACTGTACGGGTTAAATTCACATTTTCCTATGATACTTTCAATGTTAAAATACGCTAAAGTTAAAAGTTAAAGTTACAGCCTCTATGGGCTCCGCTGCTGGGCACACACCTCCTCTCATTTCTGAGAGGGTTTTAGGGCAAGGTCCGCAATGTCCGCCGCGTTGTCTCAATGCGTGTTGGCGAACTTTATATGTCTTCGATATAATATTTTTCTTATTTTTTAGAAATTCAGGTTTCCTCAAAATGTTTTCCTTCACCACGGAGAACGTGGTAATACATAAAACGTTTTAAACGTAAAAAAAAAACTGTTACCTACTTACTTTTTTATGCACATACAAGAATACAAAAAAAAACAAAAGAGTGAAATTTGTTAGCAAACCGCCGCCATATTCTACCGCAGTAATTGCCCCCACTTTTTATAAGATAAACCCGACGTCTGTACCTTGCCTGCAGGTGAATGCAAATATAAGAGTCTTCACTGGAGCTATTTAGATAAAGCTTCTTTGTTCCGTCTGCATCCCTTAAAGCAGAGCGATAATAAACCACCAGGCAACTGTACCAAACTAGCCATTTGTGATTGGGATAAAAATAGCTGTAAATGATACCTAAAACCTTATCATACTAACGTTTCTCGATATCAAATATTGTAAGTATATTTCATGGCGTCGTTTTGTCTTGAAATATTACTTACTTAAATCTATTTTTTGTTTGTTCTTCGACAATCCTATTTAAAACTTATAGGCCAGTGTATAGAATGCAAGTCACGAATGAATCCAATATCAGCATGTAAATTAGAAAAACTTGTAAATAGAGGGCGGCGAACCGAAGATCTTCGAGTCAGCGATTCCAATGGAACTCTGAAACAGAGAAATTGATTCCATTAACATGTTTGTGATGTCTAGCTTTTTCCTCATAGCGTTGTTTATCTTGAACGAAATCTAATAAAGTAGCGCTTGTATTAGTCATATGTAATGATAGTGATAGACCCTCGCTCGTAAATCTCTTGAACGTAGCCATTTTTTCCGTATACTAAATAACATTAATATCACATATAAAATTAAACGTATCCCATACAGCTCAATTTTCTTACATTCTATCGATGTAACGAGAGTAACGTGCTGTTTCTTTGTGACTTAATATATTCAACGCAAAACGTAACCTTCCCGGCTATACGTATAAAATTTCTGATCTTAATAAGTCCTTTGCTTTTATTATCGCAGAAAATCCAAGCAAAATACATCGAGCTGATGGATGCGGAGCAACGCGATATGTTTACTAAAGGCCTTTCATAAAATTCGGGTTGTGACGATTCCCATGCTAATTTAACAACACTTGTTCTTTTAAATCATAATATCTTCAAATTAGATCGCGAACGACAACGAGATCGTGCAATTTAATGCCGAATTGCTTTTTGTACAGGTATATTTACATAATTGTCGAAATCCGCGCATAATTTCAATGGATGCCAGATTACTTTCGAAAAGTGTTTAGAATTAAAACTCCTCTAAAAGATCGTTAACATTTACTTCATTATGTAAAATATTTTTAGGTTCTTTCTCATATCAGTCTTATTTTATTTTTGATCTTTTTGATATACATATTATTTAAAACATTTACAAACTTGTGACATAAGTACCTGTATACACATTATTAATATTAAGTTAGGAGTATGACGGTAAATGACGAAACATACAATTAAAAAAAACGTTAAATTATTCATAAATTAAAAACAAGAAAAATGTTTTTATGACTGGATTAAAACAATTGAAATACAGGTTTTATTGTATATTACTTTTTAATTTGAAATACAGTCTTGCATATTATTTCTGCAAGTAACCTGCGTAACGAGACACCTTTTCCGTTAAATATAATAACGTTAAAAATTTCCCGCCCTCTCATGTGACGATGTGTCAATAAATTCATAATTTATTTGATTTCAATTATTGTCAAGAATATGTATTATTTTTTCTTTTAATTTTCTGGGCAATAGATATATTACTTTCAACGAGTCGAAAACAAGAAAATTGTTCGTGCGGCTTTTGTCTTAGATATATTGCGTCCTCAGAGTTTATCTTACCAAATTATTTTTCCTCTACTAAAAAGATGTTTTCTATCTGCAAGGGTCCGGGGATTGTTTAAACACAGCTCTAAATATTTCTTAATTTTCAAAAATCAACGCTACTTTTTCTAATTTTGTTTAGTATTACAATAAAAAACTTTTTTTTTGTAGGCAACTATTTTCAAGCATCATTACCTTTAGTCCGAGCCCTTTAAATGACAAGCTTTACGTGAAATTAGAAGAGAAAATAGGACAAGATAATTACATCTCCCCTGCTTGCCCCACCACAGGCCCCGCTTGCCCTCGTTACGGAGTTTAATCTGTTTAAACTTTTATTTACTTCGCTTACGCCAAATTGAAGTGATTAGCAGTCGGGCCTTCGGCCTGAATTCCTCTGTATCATCTTTGTTTAAAATTGGAAACCCTTATTTGCTGTTGTTAAAATGAAATTTTTATGGTTTTATCTCGAATCATAATTGCGAGAAATTTAAAACGCTAAGTTGTAAATCGGAAAAGCTTATAGGAATTTTGCGAGCTGAATTGCTCGATATTAATCAAATTTAAATTGGAAAATACTTTATTTTTAAACACGGATTGCACTGCATTGTTTTAACTGAAGATGTATTATAATTCTAGTGTCCTTGAAAACGATGAGTTAAACAAATATAGTTTTTAATTGTCGAGTTTATTGAGTTAGAATATTTCTTGCAGATTCAAACGATCTTCTACTGTCCCCAATTTGTATAAAAATTATAAAAATTGAAAAATTGTACTAGCATGATAAATTATTTTTATGAAACAATTTTTTTTGGAAAGGTAAGGTGCTTATGTTATGGAATAATAATTATGTACCTATGCACATATAGTTTCTACAACTGATTTTTTTAATTTAGTTTTTTTTAAATATGTTTAGAAAGTAATAAAGATTTGATTCGAAAAAAATATAAGTTTCTTTATGTTTAAGTAAGTGCAACAAAATCTCTCTATCGATCTTTAAATTTATAACTTCAATATGTAGACATATTTATTTAAAAGTAAAATGTGAAATAATATGCTTTAATGAAATAACATAATAATAATATTATACAATAACACAGACAACAAAACGTAATTTTATTGTATTTTTTTGCCATTCAAACTGCTTGCACTCCACAAGTTTCATGCAGTTGCATTTCTGCGACGGCCATGTTACCGCACGGTATTTATTGAACAGACCTTGCATAATCTATCTGTCTCCCTCTTATCAGTTCATTCTCTATACTTCTATCCTTGACAGCAAGTCTCCTGCATCCAATTAGGGCAATACGCATGCGCCCTGTGTCAATGTCAAATCAATCCTCGAATGTTGGTGCAACGCGCTATAAATAATTTACGATTACGAATTATTTTATGCATAATCAGGAATAAATAAACATTTTTTGGTTACAGGACATGGAATACGTGAAAGCAAAAAACGTGGTGAGTATCAAAAAATAATGTTATTTACCTATCCTATCCTAAATAAATAATTTAATTATTTAGATCAAGAAAGGCAGTACCTGCAAAAATTAAATAATTTTAAATAAGTAGCTTTACAAATCACGGGCCACTCACATTGTCTTAAGAATAAGTTAAAGCCAGATTATGTTTACCTTCAAGTCTTATGTCTATAAGACTGGAAGGCAAACATAATCACTGTTACATAAATTGTAATATAGGTTATTCCAGCTTATTTTAGGGAAAGAGGTAGAGCCATGCGGCAGCTATATTATGGTTTTAGCACCAATGTGTCGGCTCTGCCGGGGAAGGACAACGCTCTCACAGAATACCAGCGTAAAATAGCAGCGTAACGATATTGTGTTTCGTTTGGTGAATGTAGAGAGCCTAAGAACCTTTTTACTGGAAACGGGGCACTCCATGTTAGGCCTCAGGGGTGACGAATTATCGACGATAGAGTTGTTTTCTTGCCCGCTATTATCACTGTCACTATTAAACTCAACACATTTTGGGAATAGCGATTATTATAGTGCACGTAATAGTGAGGGGGAGGGAGGCAGGTGCTTTATAATATAGGTTATACACATGTATTTTGCAAGTAAATCTTAGCTATTTTTAATTTAGTTTATTTCCGCTAACTATGTAACACCTGATTCTTCAATTATTATTTAAATTAACAAAGATGACCGTTCTTGATAATTTTGCGAGTTAAATATTTAGCCGTGGGCCGGGAGCTATTCGGCATATTTTTACGAGTGCCACGGAGCTCATTACTATCTTATTACATACGGCGTGGGCCGCGATGAACCGAAACACATCCAATTTCCCAACTTCCCATTTATTGATATTGACTTGAGGACGCTACGTATTTCCCGAACCATTTCATAGAACTATCTAGATGTGACCTTTGATAAGTCGTGATGATATTCTAATCCTACATTGCGAAGTATGTGTGTCACAACATATGTAGTCTCACAAAGTAAGGAACCATTGTTTTCGCTACAATTATAGTTGCGATACGAATTCAAACCCAAGACTCGCGACTCTGTGATTATGTATTCGAACCACTAAGCCACGCAATTGTCAAATATTTATTGCTTACTAAGATGTTATAGTTATGAATCAGATTTTTGATAAAAAGCAGTCATTATGATTAATTTATGTAAGAAGAAACTCTTAAGCATATTATTAGAAATAGTCAATACAAGTAATGAATAAATAATATACATCTACATAATATAAATAAGTAAACGAGTAAAAGCAACCAAGTGAAATGCTTTCTTAGATAAGAAATGCTTAAACGGTGCAAACGAAACCTGTATAACGGAGAGAGTACCTACATTGGATGCCGATTCAGTCCAATCCCTTAAATAAGTAGTAAGTACATAATATGGTGAACATATTGGTTTCGATCCAAAATTCGATATCAGGGTCCACATCTTAGTAAATAAACGGATAGTTTGTACTAAAATAGTTTCAATATTTTATATAATAAGTAGTAGTATGTACATTAGTAAGGCTGACAAGCGAGCACACAGCCCACCTGATGGCAAGGTAAGTGGATGCTGTGACCAATAGCAGACCTTTTATGCTTGGTAGTGCCATGCTGCAGTTATATTAGTAGTATAGTCGTAGCACGAATGAGTAGGCTCGACTGGGAAAGGACTACGCTCTCACGGAATACCAGCATTAAATGACAAAATAGTAGCTTAATGCTGCTGTGTTCCGTACGGTGAGTGCAGAGAACCGGAGACCCTTTTTACTGGAAGCGAGGCATTCCATCTTAGTCCTCACGGGTGACAACGCATCTGCATTTTGATTTGGAATCGAGAATAGACATAGATGTCTATGGACCGCAGCAACCACTTACCATCAGGTGGACTGTGTGCTCGTTTGTCACCATATCCTATTAAAAAAATAGGTATCCTCAATTAAGAGTCAAAATGTGGTTTCATTAAAAACCTTGATGAGTACTTAGACGAAATGCTTTGTTACAAGTAAAACGAGTATCTGGTTCGCGAGGAACCAATCATGCTGTAGCTGTAGTTAAGTATATTGATTACGCTATGGCGTGGGTCTATAAATATAACTAATATGATGAAACGATAAAGCTACACTAAAAAGAGACAACCATATACATCTATAGAATTTAGCCCGCGAAAGAATGAGATAGAAGTAGTAGTAGTAGTTAGCAGTAGGTAAAGAAAAATTTAACTATTTATGTCGATGTATCCTTGATATGAAATTATTGTATAAAAGAAACATCAATAAAAATCTGTAGGAGCGTCTTCCAAGTAGGTGCTTTCAGAAGAAAATAAATGCATAGAAAAATTCTTGAAATAAAAAGTGTATACCGAAGTATACAGTGTTTCCTATTGTTTACCTACGGAGATAATGAATGTGATCAACGAGCTGTAGGTATTACGCAGTAAGAAGGAGGAAATTTGTTCATCAGAAAATGTTAAGTACTTGCTATGATGAAATTGAAAACTTGGAGTCTATGTTGTATGTTTTGTACAATGTAGGATATTTTTAATAAATTATTATATTCTCTTTAAATATATATTTCATTTTACTTAGGTGCTGATCGAGTGAGTCTGAGAATTATATACTACACAACAAAGAGATTTTAGGTGACGCAATCAGCACTTCCGAGCACTCACGTACAAATATGCATCTTAAATTATTTGTAACCAACAACATAGTTTTAAGTGCATGTTAGGTGAAAGAAAGAACAATGATAATATGTGCGTGAGTGTACGTAGAAATTGAGCTTAGTTTCGTAACATCGTCTATTTTTGTTCGTAGGTCTGAGTGTGCATTAAAAAAACATTTTGGTACCACGGTATGTAATCATTTCAATAATTTTTATGAGTAAATTAAATTTAAAGAAAAACGGTTTGAATGCAAAACATTTTAGACCAATATTTAATATTTGTTTTTCTTAGATTTAATATTTGTTGTTATTAAATTAACCGGAGACCGTTTCACTTATTTTGTTACTATTATCAAGACACTAGGGAAACCATCTTAGTTATAATCGCGGATAGATCACCATCAGGTGGACTGAGCATTCGTTTGTTACCCTTATTTGTATATACGTACACATTATCTATATTATATTTATTTTTCTAACGCCTTCGCTCTCATATTATTAAGCAATGACTGATCCAGCAATCTGTATTCCCAGCGCAGCGGCTGGTACTTTGTAGTATCATTTATTATTATCAAACCCAAAGCTAGATAAGCCTGAGACGTGACTTGCGAAAAATAGTAATTTTGGACTCGTCGTTCGGATTTGTATCCTGTACCCGTACACGCTATAAATATAACGTATATTTACGAAAGCATTAATTATGAGAAAGAAAATAAGGAAACCGCTAAGAATTATTACCAGCTTAGCAATTAATGAAATAACCATTTCATTCCTTGCTTTGTCATTTTTTATACTCTGCACTTGCGCACACACTAGTGGCACTATTATCTTTTCTGCTCAGTTGATAACTTCCAATTAATCAGTACTTAGTTGTTGGCGGGATAGGAAACCCTCCTGCCAAGCTTTGCGGATTAATTAAATTCTCCTAACTCGGAAGACAAAATAAAACAACAAAAATAAGTTGAAAATCCAAAACTCATACAAGGAAAAGCATTTGAGTGTAAGGATCTCGGTATATTATATTACGACCCTCGAAGACACTATCGATTTGCGGGTAAGGCTTAAAGCTCGGAGAGAAAAAAAAACAAAACACGCAAGAGCCGCACGATATTTCTAATATGGTAATGCGAACCGGTTTTGGCCGAACTTGATATTTAGAACTAAGACGCCTTAGGATTGAATGAATGCGGACGAATGCTTAGGCATTATAGAAGTTTTGTTAAATTGCTTGTATTAAAAAATGAGTGAGAGTTTTTTGTACCTTTTTTATGGATTTTATTTTTCGTGTATTATCGCTCGCGCTAGTTATTTATAGTATAACCGTAGGGTATCAGTTTTGTTAAATAATATCTATATTCATTTCTACTAGTAATTCTACACCTACAATTTCAATGCAATATTTTGAAATAATTATAAGTGTTTTTATTTGTTTACTATTAAGGTCAATATTTATTATATGATTGGTACTTAGTAAATAATAAAAGAGTCTGTTCGTTGTCTGAATCAGAAATAAAAAAGAGTGGAACTAAATTAAATTAAACTTAATTGACTACTAAAACGAAAAACTAGTGTTTTTAGTATATATTGTATAATATTTACAAATATTTAATTTGGCTTAAAATCAATGCAAGCAATTAACGTAGTGCAAGTTAGAGTAGAAGTTAATACACAATAGATAAGTGCATGTTCATGTAAGTAAACTCTTTTTTTATACAATATTTCATAATATAATAATAAAACGATTTTTATGTAAAGACATTTACATCTGCAGAATCCTGCATACCTTGAAAAAGTTAATTAATTTGCATTTTGCAATCAGCGCAGGGTACTCACTCGGATCGCCAAAATTAAAATCGATCGATTCGGAGTCGGAGCCTTTAAAATTGGAATAACCTCTATCAATGGGATCCGCTCGTATTAAATGTAAGCACGGGACAACGTAATTTGAAATCGGTCTGTCAATATGGTATTTAACGCAGCCAATCGGAGATAAATAACCTTCCGTCCGTTGTAGCGTGGCTCGCTCGCCTCATTTGCATGTCAATGACGTAAGGGGGAAGGACAATGGCGGCTTACCTGTATACTCGAATAAGATCTGTACGATATCCTAGTGACGTAACTTTCTGTTTATTGAACAACTTATGTGATTGGTATGATACTTAAATTACGGATACATATTGTTTCAAATATTTACCTCCTTAGAAAAATCAATGTTGGAAGTATTGGCCAAAATCGCTTCGCTTGGCAGATGGGCTTGCGATCGAAATCTTGGTCTTGCACTCTGAATATTTCACATTTTGCATGTGGTATGAAATGGCACAATGACATCTATTGAAGACCATAAGGTACTTCTGTGCTCTCGTTTCGTATGTGACCACACTACGTAGAGCAGTCACATGTCAATATAATCCTTCCAAACCTTTGACTTAGAAGATTGACCAACAGACAGTCACTATCTATTAAACTGTATCGAATTTTTTGTATATTTAGGCTGGTATTTATAGGAACATGAAAAATTCAAATAACAGAATTAAGGAAAAGAACAACGCAAAATCGCTTTAGATAACAACTTTTCAAAGTTCTCTTTAAACTTTACCCATTGCGAACTTCGAAATAGAGTATAATACACATCGATCCTTCTTTATGTTTGTTTTGAGAACAGAGTCAGTCAGAGCGGGCCGTTGACGGTTAAATCTCGGTTCTTGCCAGTTTGGTTCGAACGAGACGGAGTTGAACGTTGCAAATTTTGTCTTGCTCGATATCTGCGAAAATATGAAATGAATATGACATTATATTGTTATAATATAGTAACATAAATTTTAAGCTTTATATAGAGATGGTTGATAAATAGTACTGAAAATGTATGTCAATTTTTATTGTATATGGTTAATAACTATAATATATAAATTTCTAAGCATATACAGGGTTATTTTTCAAAGAGCAGCCAAATGTAAAACTTAAATTCAAATATATAAATAACAATATACCGTTATTGCAGTTTTTGAAATACGAGTAAATGAGGTATCTACTTTTATTAGAAATTATACCAAATTGAATGTAATTTATGGGCAACAACATTTTTGCCTACCAATAGACCCTTACGAAAGTGTGCGTGCGCAGTAAAATCAGTTAAAATAATGCATTACCCTGCATTTTGAATTTAAAAGCTAAAAAGACAGAATCTTTGAGATTTTTTAATAAATATTTCTTTACCAATTTCCTATATTGCCTACTTTTTCTAAACCTTCTCTGCAAATTTGGCAGGTTATTGCAAAATAACACTATACTTATATTACATAAATACAAATACATATTTTCATAAGTAAGAAAAACAGGAAAGGTATCAGAATATATAAAAAATAATGTTTGTTTGTTTGTACCTATTTGATGCATTGCCATACCGTTTACAGTAGGTGGTGCGCGCATGGTACAGACAAATTTATTTTGAAGTACAGTACATAACAATCATTCGCTATGTCTACACCAATGCGATTCCAATTTTGCTTTCACATTCATTTTGCGTTTCAACTTTCAGTTCGTGTTGCGTCAAGCGCTGTGCGATAAGACGCATGCAGCTTATCGTCTATACCTGTGCGCTTGTCGCATACAGGTCGTCTGTACTCTGTACTTCACACGCCTCTGTTACGTTTGGATGGTCGTTAAAATGGACGCGGCACTAGTAGCTATCAGTGCGGCGTATTTAGTGTTAAGAAACAAAAACACAAGAAAAGGAGAATCTGGATAAAAGATTATTTGAAAAAATGGAACAACATAATATTGAAATATTTAGAGTTAAACAATGACATCCTTTTTAATAATTTTACACAAATGACTAAAGCCACTTTCTTTAAGCTTTTGAAAATTTGATACGTTGCGACAATAGGTACTTAATATGTTTGATGATCATCGATAAATTTTAATATTTTTACTTTGTTTTCCGCCATTTTGTTTACTAAATTGCACGAAATGTTGCACGCGAACCCACCGGTAACGGATCAGCGTTCGCTAGAGGCGTGTGCTGTTGTCGAATTAGTTTAGCACATGCTATTGCATCCGCTATGGTTGCTCAGACGTGCGTTGGAGAAAGACGCAAGATGAACAGGAAAGCGGACTGGTGTAGACACAGCTATTATCATACCTAATTGAACTGTATAAATCTTCCAAATTTAAAACGATATTTCCGCAATTGTTTTTTCTGCGGTAGCAGTGCGCCAGGTACCAGCTAGTATAGGTAATATAATATTTACTATATAAGTGTACGTAACAAACCACTAAATTAAAACATATATTCTATATTAAGTTGATAAACCGAATATTAAGTTTCGTGTAGTTTTAGTTAGTAAGTTTCATTTATATGATCTTAGAAATAAGATATCTAACTAATGTGCTTTTAGCGTAAGTGCCTACATCGAAATAGCATTTACACAATTAGTTTCAGACGAACATAAAATTAATATGGAATCTAAGATATTATTTTACGAACTTGTATAGTAATATGTGTTAGATCAGCTTTGTTTCAGGCGATCTACACCCAAGACTGATGAATGTTTCTTCAAGAACTAATGAAATATAAATTAACAGATTTCGTAAATTTAATTCTAAATATTTTACCTCGGTATGCGTTTATATATAGTCGAACGGCTTTAATTACGAAATGTCATTATTGTTATTTAGTCATAAAATTAAAAAATGGTAATAATTATAATACTATAGGTATTTATTTAGGTACATAATCCCCGTTATCTCATCTCTATTAATTGAATATGTAAGTAAATTATAACTGTATCTAATAATACTTACAT
>DWHP01002563.1:0-14327 GCA_018247895.1 Parnassius honrathi
ATTTAGATCTGTACAAGTAATAATGCTGTAACACATTAGGAGACAGGCAGACGGCTAAAGCGAAATTAATAAGGTTCCGTTTATATAATAGCAGAATCCGAATAATATTTTGTTGCTTTATTCGGTCGTCATACACCTAATCATGACGTTAGACGTAAAAAGATACCTACCAGTAAAATAAAATTTCCAATGCTCTCTCTTCGAGCTTTTTCATGTATGAAGCAATTGTCAACACATCCTATCGTTGGCCAGTCCTTTACGTCCTTGTACAATTTAGTGTTAACCTTGGTTTTTATTTGCTCGAAATAACTATTCCTTGGCTTTCCTCTGTTACACTTTTATGCTGTTTTTTGAAGTGTCATGCTATAGAATGTAGATTGTCAATGATCATATTTTCAGCCAACTTGGAGGTTCTTAGTTCGATCTTTTTATGTGTTATCTCACAACTTTTTTCTAGGTAAACCGATATTGATGATATTTTAAAGTTGGTGCTTCTCGTTGGGTTTCATATAAAATTCGACTTCGACTACATTGATGATGTTTTCATTTTATTTATATTGAAGTCTGTTGTACAAAATTTTTAATTTTACCACTAAGACAAGTATATATCATACAGCATACTTTTGCTATATTTTTCTTTTTCCTTTTAAAACCAAAAACATACATATAGTTTTATAAATATTGTGTTGAAAAAAATGTACTGCAAACTACTGCCACTAACTAACTAACTATCTAAAAGATAAAAATTACACGATGTTAAATCGTAATCAAAATCTCGGGGTGTAGAAATAATCCAACCTACAAACTCGTAAAAATAAAGATCCATAGGCTCTTTTTTCAGTTAATTTCTAAGTATGAAAGACTTCCGAGAAATAACAAGTAACCCCAAAATCTACATTCAACTTTCTTTAAAATGATATACATAACATGACACAATAGGGATTCTACCACAAGAAAAATAAATACATTTATCTTTCAAACCTAAATAACTTTATATTTTTTGGCTTGAAATATTTCTGCACAACGCGGTCCAATTAAAAAAATTTAATTAGACGCTCATCGCCGTATTATTACTAGATGTGACGGAAAATGTTGCATGTTATATTAATTCGATATTAAGTAAGATAGGTACAAGAACCGCACAAATCGTGTCAGCCTCTCAGCCAACGAGAATTACCGGTCGCGGCCATCTTGCTCCGTACTACGACCACAATGCTCCATAAAAAATACAAAAGCTCCTATTGAGGCTATTGACCCCCCTGCGGTTTGTTGCATAGTTTCATACCGCAATGGGCTTTAATGAACATTACATCGTAACTCCAAGGAATGGATAAAAAGCTAGTAGGATTACTATAACACGTTTTTTTAATAATTTAATTTGTAAGGATAAAAATATTTTACACATATTCGTATGGATATATATGAACAACATAAAACTTTTAAATACGCCGTAGATTCCGTGAAAATTGTTTTATTAATTAATTCAAGAGCCTTGTTTCTATTTAGGAAAGAATACTAGCAATTAATATTACTTGTATTCGTTAACTTCTCCAAGTGAATTTTTATTACTTTATACTCATGACTGAGGTTTTATTGTGAATTTGAACTCACGACCATTTAACTTATAAAAGTAGTAAGAGCCATGCTGCAGCTATATTATAGTTATATTTACTAGAATAAATCTGCAGAATAATGCTGCTGTGTTTCGTATGGTGAATGTACAGAACCAGGTACTCTTTACTGGTAATTGACGACATTCCGGCTTAGTCCTCAGAGGTGAACAACGTATATGCATTTGTATAGTTAATCAGTGCTTACCTATCCACTGCCACTTAATTGCAATAGTTTGCTCTATTGAAACATTTATAAGCAGCTGAAACACAAACAAAACTAATAACTTATTTCGAAACTTTTTCGTGACATAATTGTGAGAATTTGATGTACCAAAAAATGCAATTGTCTTGACAACATTTACAGTTTGACATAAGTATGGGATGTGATTTGAATAACACAATAGCCGAACTTATATACCGAGATATAGACCGAGTCACATGCATTATGTTATTTAAAAAAGTAATTGAAGCCACAGCGCAGTTTCGGGGTCAGATTGCGTGCGTCCTAAGTCAGCCGTAATAAGCTCGTAAAGCCTTACCAAGACGTCCGGGCCTTGAATATAATGGTAGCCAACGAAAACATACTTTAAATAGGTAAACCAAAGCAGATATAAAAGTTAAAAGAAATTTTCTAGAAGAAAAAACTAAATTCGTCGTCACAAGCGCAGGCAATATAAGTTTTTAAGACGTCAATATAGTAAAGAAGCAAACAAATATAGCACGTTTAGTAGTGACCGACTGATTGGGACCGACTTGACCGCGAACTGAAAAGTTTTGAATATGAATCCGCCATACTGCAACTTTCGTGAACCACTCCTAACAAGAATTTTTACCTTACGTTAGCGTGTTAAACGGGAATATTAGTAATGTTTACATATATGCCTGTATTTTTAATACTATAAACAATAAATAGCATAATATAATAACAGTGTTCGTTTTAAATCTTTGCATTTGGATGAGCCATATCACAACTGTAAGAATTTTTTGTGCTCATGTATTTCTGGGCGGTAAAAAAATAATCACATACCGCTAACCTAGGTTAAAACTGAAAGGATTTCTTTATTGTTTGTAAACATAATTTATTAAGAGAGTATGGGCCACAGTAGAATAAAAATACTATTGAATTATAATAATGTGACACAAGTCTTTGACATAGTCTTACGTCCTTGCCGTACTTACACAAAATTATGTGTGCTATCCGGCTTTCACAGTAATATAGCATTCGCCTTTCCATATTTTACAAATGTATAGGGTATAATAGCTTTTTTTGCATTTTCTCAAAAACAGTGCATTACCTTTTAATACGAGTGGTATTGTTAAAATCGGGAACCAAACCTCTACCCAACACAACACTACTCACCCAAACTCCTGCCAAACGATTGTGTATCCAACCCTAAAATTTTAATCTATGCATATCTTTTATCAGATGATTGAAAAATCGACAGTAAAAGATATAAGTACCAGACCGACGAAGTCTATCCGTAAAGAATCTCTAGTCTATATTTAAAAGAGAAACATAATGTAAAGTAAAGAAACCAATACTTATAGGTACTTGCTGTACTATGTTGTGTAATTACAGCCTTTAAAATTTTACTGAAACTCATAAGATCTAAATTATATATATAAAAATATTTCAAGAGAATTTAAAGAACTAATTAACTGATTTTCTTTTCAGTAATGAATCCACTACAAAATGATAAGGATTTACATTACTATACAATGGTTTTATATTTAAGAAACTACACATTGAATAAAAGTAATTTTAATATTTTATTGTGTTTAATATTAACTAATTTTGAATTCTCGTCGATAAGAACGCTGTGCTAGTCATTTTAATCAATATAATATTACCTATATTTCAGTAACGATGTACGATACGATATTAGTGACTATATTTTAATCACCTGAACGTGGTCGGTTTTCTAATATATTCGTATCACTACTGTACCTCTCCCAACTATCCGCATCATTACTTTTATGACGCTCGTGACATCTATCGACTAGCTTCGTAAACTAAATTTCCAACTCCAACTACGATATAAGCAATATCTTTCAAGCTTTTAACCACACGCGATATCAGAGTGAATTTTATACAATAAATTCTTCGAAAAATAATATTCTATACTCGACAAAAATTTACATACAAAAACTTTAGAAAAATGCTGACCAAATCGACGCTGTCTCTTGATAGCATGGTTAATAAATCAGCAGATCGACTTGAGAACTGCTTTGTCGTAATACGTAGCTTATCAGTCTTTCTAAATATCTACCAGATAGAGTCAACAAAGACGTGGAAAAATCATTACCCTCACACTGAAAACTTTTCCTCTCTAATGGAACCGTTGTAACATTCAGAATCGGAGCGACCATTTGTAAGCCATAAAAATCGGGATTCGAACCCGCCGCTCTGCAGCGCCGTTTTGTCGGTATATCATCTTTGAAATTGTATGAAAACTTGTTGTGGGGCAACAACAATACTACAGTACCACCTAGACCCTCTTACCTAAAGGATCCTAAACTTCGTGCATCGGGTGCTTAGGTTACATGTAGGGACTAAAATACATATAAGTGATATAGCATAATGAATAAAACTATACATGTGTAGACATTAATGTCCTCCAGATCGACTTTCCGTCACGGCGGCCAGTCTCAACGGAGACTAGTCTAGTATGCGTAAACATAGGTGCTCTCTTTATTTCCTTACTCCATAGTCCGATGGGACGGTAATCAGACACGACGGAGAGAGATTACACACAGGACCAACGGCTTTCACGTTTACGACCACGAGACCAAAAAGGCAGTGATAGACATTATGGCTGATAAAGCTAAGGTCGAATGAGTTGGCTCTACTGGGCAGGACCGTGCTCGCACAAAATTTCAGCTGACGCTACTGTTTCGTAAGACGAATAACGAAAACCGGAGATACTTGTAACGAGGCATTCTATCATAGTCCACAAAGCATCTGTATTTAATTCTTAATCGAGGATAAATGTAGATCTCTATGAGTCACAGCATCCACTTACGAAAGTAGGTGAACAGAATTAAATTTTATTCACTATCACTATTTCACTGACATACATATTCAAAAGGTTATCATTATGAAAATAGAAGAAGCCCGCCTCACCGCTCAAGTGCGGGAGAGATTAATATTTAACTACACACCACTCAGACATGTAAGTTCTTCCAGAATGTTTGCCTTTCACTGTAAATTTGTCACACTAAAATTTACGAACCCTACTCACAGTGTTTAATAAAGGAATAAAAAACGGTGGGAAGCCACGGTAGCACAGGGACTAAGCCAACAAACCAAGGATGCGGACAAACCCAAGTTTCATGTCCGCCGGCACCAATGAAACGTTTTAAGTACTCGTTTACTCGGTGGTGAAGTAAAATGTATAAGGAAACCGGCATGTCTAAGAATTTGTTCTTCGTAAGTGTTACGGCGTCCCAGTTTCCGCGCTATACCGTTAACCCGGCTCCGTTCGAGGTACTCCGCACCCTACTGCGAGCCTCGCCGGAGTTACATCATACTTTCACGTTGTTTTTAACGCAATCCGTCGGCCCTTCGTAGAAATTCGGAAGGTTGCTGCAGTACTGCCAGTAGCGATAGATTAGCGCAACAAAAACTGCGCGCAAAGTTTTTCAACTTACTTGAGATTCAATCGTCAACTACGGAAAAGTTGCGAAATAAACAAAAAAGGTCTGGTACTTATTTCTTTTAAATTAGAAGTATTGTTACAGGCTAAATAGGTTTCTTAATGAGGTTCCCCTACCAGAGCGTCTGTTATTATTATCTATAGAATAACAATGTTACATTGCTTCCGCTACACTTATAACCAACTACAAACAAAGCCGGCCCTACGGCTTGTATTTTAACAGTATACCTAAAAGTCTAGTGTTTCTATTATTTTATAAACTTCAGTATCAACCTGTGCATACCCACTCCAACGACGCAATGTGCGTGCCTAGTCTGAACGCAGCAAGTCCATATTTAAAATAAATGACCCGTCACGCCATAGTTTTACGTACGGAATTTTGCGGCCAAAACGGGATTCCGTATGTGTGTGCCCGACCCGTCAGTTCCGTTTCGGAGTTCCGAAACAGAATTATGTAAGAATTGTGTGGCGGGCCTAAACATAGAAAATATAAAGCCATACTGAAGTATGTATATACATATTTTAAGCTGATTGTCAGTTCATTGTTGTGGAACGCGAAGGAGGCTAATTAAAGAATGCTGATACTGCACATACGAGTAGAAGCTTTTCATTATGACGGCGTGGGAGGTTACCTATGAAATATAACATGCGGACACAGGACACAGACCGTACAACTACGACAGTCAACCAACGCAACGCAAAAATAGCGACTATGAAAATTCTCTCCCAGCAGAGAAGTTTAATATGTAATAATGTAATAAATAGTTAAAAATTTAATAAAATAGAATAAATTGTTGTTTAATTACATTTCACATTGATTTATGGAACTCATGAGGCAACATAACACCGTTTCAAGTGCTCTGATGTGACCTACTTTAGTGTGGGCACTTGTTGACTTATTTGCCCATCGATCATTAGCGGCTACAACAAATATAAAACGGAATTTTTGCATTTTTCAAAGTAAGGAATAAAATATCATTTATCAAACATTTTTTTATCAATTATGGTTTCAAAATAAGGTTTCTCTAATGAGAAAAGATATGATAGTTATTAATTAATCTTATTATTACTAACAATAAATACATTGATCATACAATGAAAGAATGATAATTTCATCAACGAAACTTTTGAATAATACACCTGTGTATAAAAACGGCCACAAAAATGCTTATCGCGGCATTGCTGTATACGAAACGAGTCCAAAGAAGTCAATGCTTAAGAAGTTAAAAATATTTACAATACATTGTGTTACATTATCTAATCAAGACATATGCAGCCTGTTTTATTACTTTTCTAATATTCATAATCAAGACTCACTGATACAGGTGCGGGTCCGTCTCTCACAGAAACCAGTCAAAAACACAGATAGAGAAAGTGTACGGACACTCAAACGATCAAGATTAGGCTAAAATGAATGTCGGTTGTTAAGAAGAGTAATAGTCCTTTCCTTTCGGTCTTAAGAAAGTAAACCAAACACGGCATTAATGAGTTGTGAAACAACAATAAAGACGAACACAGAAGAACGTCTCGAGGCCGTGAAAAGCTAATTTTAGGGGCAATTTTAACTTAACACCGGAGCCTCGCGGCTCGCTAGAGATTTAACTCAGATGGTTATGTTCGTGGAGAAAATACTTTGGCTTTTTCCTTTGTTTCAGTACACTGTTCCTTTTTTTTGGACACACGAGGATAGACGAGTATAGCTAATTTAAAAATTTTACTTCGGCTTCACAGTTTATCTATATAGTATAATATATTGACGGGGAAAGAACAAAATATAAAAAAGTGTAGGATCAAGTCCTTTTAAAATCAATAGAATTTCATTGAGCTTTGTGTGAAGCATGATGAAATTGATGGAATTTTGTTTTGTAATTATTTATGTTTACAACTTTCACTTGAAAGCACAATTATTTCTGCTGCAATCTTTTTTCCTTTCGTACACTTGCGGGATGCAAAAAATTTTAAAATATATTTAATGTTCGATGCTTGACAAAATCTTCATGGTGCAACGAGGTTATAAATAAACCTTAATCTAACTTCAACACATTGATTAAAAGTACTTTTACGGATTTTATCGCGTTTAATTTTAATTGATTTGATAGACCACAAATCCTCGCGAAAGAACATCGATTCCTACCAAGGATGATACGTGAGGCTATTGAAATTAAAAAAAACGTTCTAATTTCAATAGAGAAGGTGGCTGGGTGCTGCCACCTGCTTGGGACCCTGTAATTAATAAAATTAAAACTAAAACCAAGCATACCACCGCAAAACTTCAAGACATAGTAAGTTCGTTCTGCATGGATCGGACCATAAACGATAATTAAAAGGCTGAAGGTACTCCGGGTTAATATTGACATCGGGACGTCAGTCGCCTCAGTCCCCCGTGACCATGGGTGCCGAAACATCGGAAATTAATAACCAATTATAATTAAACGTGATAAAATCCGTAAAAGTAGTTTTAATCAATGTGTAGTTTTCACGTAAATATAAGAAATCATTATAATATTTATTTATAAAAATACGTAGAAGAAGTATTTTTATTTTTTTCGTAAAGAATTCGAGCGTTTAGATATCTTTAAGGGAGAGATCTCAAATAATTTCGTGAACGTACATTGCTACAAAGCTAACGATAACTGCAGCATTACTCTACCACGTTTATATGTGGTAGAGCCATTTCCGTTATAAAAAGAAAAATATATAAACTACCTATTGAATGCTAATTCATATAACTTTCGAAGGTCAATCGGCATGGTGAACGGACGACTGTCACTTGTCAACCGTCGCTTTCCAACGAAAAGAAGGAACTGAGAGACCTTGCGTATATTGAAGGCCTTGCAGGAATAACGAATGTAAGTTATTTAACAAGGTGATAGGACTCATTTTCCGACAAAAGTTCGTCTGAGTATGTACCCTGATATTTCCCTAAATTAACTTACGACATTGAGATACTAAATTCTTATAGCCCTTAAGAGATTTCTCTTAATACAATTTAGAACAGTAGCGCAACCAGCCACTACTAAGCCATTTAACAACGTCAACTTAACATGTATATTAAGTTCAAGTTAAACTAGACTTATGGACAACCTAAAGAAACTCAAAAAAAGTATATACGAAATAAAATATCACGAATATTTGTGGCAGTTAAGTTTATTATTTTGAGTTTTGCTTATTATTCGTTGATTTAAAATTGCAAATGTCGAATAAACAAACGGTCTAATGACAAAAATTAACCAAATGAAGAAAAGAAGCAAAATTTTGCAGGAAAAATAAACATTTTCGTAAGTAACATTTTAGTCATATTTTTTATAAATGCTTAGAAAAGGCTGTAACGTGGGGTGTACTGTGTACTTAGTGTTTGCCTTTTCTAGCTTTTTGAACTGCTTCTGGTCTTCATGGCACCTAATCAATTTCTCAATGAAATCTTGAGAGATTATTCCAATTGTATTCCGTTTCATTCTTAATTTATTTTCTCTGTTTGTCTTCTTTTCTTAATTTTTTTGTAATTTAGTGTAAATTTTTATTAGGGTTTAAGTCGGGTGAGTGGCCTGTCCACACCATAATTACGCCCGCGCTATGATTTCAACGTCTCAAGGGTATTCAATAACTACGTCTGCAGTTTAACGCGTGCATCATCATGCATAAAACTAATATATCTCCTATGAAAGGTGGCAAGTCACACTACAATTTCTTCCAAAATCAGTTACTTATGGGGCTGCTGTTAGAGACCCATTCCTATTTACTTCGAAGCGAAGTTCCGTACGTGCCCCTATACAAATACCTCCCCATACCATAAGTAATCTACCACCATATGCCTCTTTTGCAATGATGTTGCATTGAGCTCACACTAAGCGTACCTCTCTCTCAAATGTCTCCACACTTTAAGTCTTTTCATCCGGCAAAATCTGGATTCTACTGTGAATAAAACTTGACTCCAATTTCCGTCATTCTAATCTTCATAATTGCGAGTAATATTAATTAGAGTTACTTGATGACATGTGGTAAGAAGGGGTCTCGCTCGCCTTAAGCAGGCAAGTGTGAATTTATTTCGCCCAATTTCAGCCTTTTCTCACAGTTTTTATGCTTACTGTCACCCCTCGAACTTTTGACGGTTGGTTCTTACCTTAGATGTTAAGGTCCGGTTTCTAAGCACGCTGGTAATGAAGATCCTTTCATATCTGGCCACAGTTTTTTGCTTACGTCCCTGTCCTGCAAACCTAATATATACTGTTCCGTCTACCGATACCTCTTGACAGCTCGGTGTACCGCAGATTTTGACGCTCATGGTGGCATCATTTTCGGCCACATGTGTGTACATAGGTGTGCCCAGTTTCAATTAAATCTGGCATTTTAAGTAAAAAATCACACTAAACACGACAAAAAAGGCAAAAGTTGGAAATTTTTCGCAGTATAAAATAACACAATATAAAGCAATTATTAAATAAAAGCGTATGTAATTCGAAAATAACATTCCAAAACTTTATTTTATTAGCATTTAGTAATGCACACAGTACAGTAGTAGTACATACAGGAAAAATTAAACATTTTTTGCCTTGCTCTAAATTTCTTTAAGAATGTATAATAACTAATTAACTTCTCATTACATACTTTTTATATAGGTTTGTTTTTCTAAAACACAAATTCGCTTTCATTGCTACGGTTTTTAGGTGGTGCGTGTGTGGATGTGTGCGTGCGTTCGCGAGTGCGCGAGCTGGTGCGCGTGCGTGATGTGTATGTACCTTTAGCTGTATCTATGTACTTATGTTTACGTTTACATAGGTTCATGGCTAAATGAGATGGCCAAAATGTGCCCCAAACTGTACAAAAATAAGACTATTGTCATTAATTTACATAAAATAAAAAACGAATTTTGAATAATTATTAACATTTCATAGCAGCATTTGAAAAATAATCAAGTTTAAAAGTATTTAAAGTAATTTCTTCTCTTTGAAGTTACTCTATAGTACCATTAATGTGCCCATATAATACTTAAAAAGACCAGAGCAGCTAAACTCACAAAAATACTTTATTTATGACATGTTATGTATAAAAACAATCCTTCAATTAATGAATTACATACATCAAAATAATCAAAATACACTAAAGGATAGGATTTTATTTATTTGTTTAATACAGAAACAGCTTAATCATGTAGCGTTACATTAAAGGATAGGGTTATTTTACTTTATTACTTGCAACACTGAATCCGTCCGTCAAGCATCAAAACAGTCAGTGTCAATGTCAGACTATTGATATGATTTACGAGCAATTATGATTATATATAATCGCTCGTAAATCATATACGATGAATATACGGTTTACGAGCGATTATCGGTATATGATATATGTATGATTTTCCTTCCTAAGCGAGGAACCAGAATGCACGTGGAAGATGAACTAGTTTCTCACCAATTTTGCCGTTGTGCTCTGACTTTGCCTTGACAATGACACTTTTAAAGGACCTGGAGGCGGAATTATACTTCTTTATCGGAGCGCTGATATTTGCATCCCGAGACGTCGATGCATGAGCCCAGGCTTGATAACAACCTTACTTCTGGCGTAATGCAATTTCGCAATAGTGACCGAACCATGGCTGGGTTCTACCTTCGATCGGTACCACAGATGATGGAATAAAACATTCCATTCGCTGTAACACCATATCAGCGATAGAATCAGCAACAATGCTGGATCATCCGGGTAGGGTCCGCCTTCAAGGGTAGAATGCAAAGAAAGATCGCATCCTGTCCCGATTGGCTGACCTATAATTCCAAACATGGTGGCAACCTGCAGAACGCAACCGCGATAGGTGCGTGAGTGGCACCGTGCTCCGGATCGGACAATGGTCCTAAAGGGCCATCGACGGAGACCTGATATCCATCCTGATGAGAAGTTCCAATAGGGAAGGTACATGATCTTCCACATCTGGGATCTAGGTTGGCGAGTTAACCATTTGGCTGCGGAGGCGTCGAAAACAGATGTCCTCTCTGACGTACCCGCAAACTCCAGCCCGGGGCACAAAGAGTGTTCTAATTTGTAGCCCGTAGGAGAGATACGAAGTATCAGCCGGAGAGGACATCTGTGTCTCGGTTAGAAAGAGCAAGGTCGGTTTTGCCGTTTCCAGATGGTAGCGTTAAGTTTTGAATAGAATTTTGCTCCCCCTCCCCCCAGAATAATACTGAAGAGTAGGGTGGCTTTGGCATGGACGCTCTACGAAGATTTTCCGTCACAGGGGGTGCTGGTACCCTCCTGGGGTAGTGTTTTATTTAACTCTGCTACCATGTTAAGGTTAGGGGGGGAATTGGCCCACCGGCCACCTGCACTCACCAGATGAAATGCAGAAGCCGGGGTGGTTCGAGCCGGCCCATACGTGCAACAGCAAAGGCTGCCGCATGGCTCTACCACTATTATCAGTTGTTAGTATATTTACTTTACATCTAACATAAACTGGATGGTTTTAACGTCATCTTTTGAAAACCGTAAGATTTTTCTGACATTCCTATAGTTGCTTCTTACGACACCCACGTGATGAAATTGGGTGATATATTATGTTACACTGCTATTATAAACAAACGTATTCCATTACTTATATTTATTAAGAATATGTACAGGAATTTACCAAAATTAAAAATTAAAAAAACAGGAATTTAGTTTTTGTTTTGTATTTCAAAACTTATAAAAATAACTATCGGCAAAATTTACATATTATTTTGTCTCACTGTTATTTAAATAATATATTTACGTGGAAGAGTCATGCTGCAGCTGGTTGTTCTAGCACTATGGTTCTAGAACGAATGGGTCGACTCGACCGGTAAAAGACCACACTCTAACATAGTATCAGTGTAAAATAGTAGCTCAGTGCTTCTGTGTTTCGTGTGGTGCGCATAGAGAACCGGAGACCCTTTTACTGGAAACGGGGCATTCCATCTTGTCCTCAACGCATCTGCATTTTGATTGAGGTTTTGGCGGGAACTTGGCCGTAGACGGATTGTCGCTCCTGTTTTGTCGTTTAAATAATGATTTATAGTGGATTTTGATTCGTAAAAGTGATGCGATTTTGTGAATTAAGTGTCCGCGCGTGTGAACTATTAGAGAAAACGACGTAACAAGTGCTTATGATGTCGATATAAACCTCAAGTCAATTTGATCGCTTGGGCGCCTTATTAACTTGAGTGGCTGTCTTCATCAACTGTCCCCTAGGTTGAGCTGTCGTCAAAATCTCCCAAGGGCTTCTCAATGTAACGCATCAGCATATTGTAAAGAAAGTGAATATAAAATGAAGATTCCAAAAGAGATGATAGGCTAAGAAGGTCTAGAACCCATAGCCGTAAAACCAGTTAATAAAAAAATGCATTTTGATTCTTGATTGATGTGGATGTCTCTGGACCACAGCATTCACTTACCATCAGGTGGACTGTGTTTGATTTGTCACACTTATTATTTAAAAAAAACATTCTTCTTTTAAATATCTTTACAATTATAAAAAATATGTATTTCTAAAGCTGCTAATGGGCAAAGTTTTCTGTTACATTTTATTCTTTTTTTTGTTTTCCATAATTACCTCTTTAAATATTCCAAGGTTCTACAAGTGATGTGACTTACAATGGTCACCGCCACAGGTTTTTATTATTGTAAATAGTAAAAAAGCTTTTAAATATTAAAGGGCCAATTATGTTTTACATACAAAATTAATAAATTACTCATAATTTAAATTCGCGCACCGGTTATTTTTTGCATATTTTATCATGTTAATCGTTTAGAGTACGGTCACGGTCATTTTACGTCTTGAAAAACAAGGAAATTTGGTAATTTTTATTAATTAAGATGACCTCCAAATTTTGCGTAAACATTTTAATTACTTTTTTATAATTGTTACGTAACCTTATTAGTAACGTTTGGTTTGATTATTTAATCAGTCTAAGGTAATAGATAAAAACTATGTTTTGATTTTCATAACGACGATAGTAGCCTAAACCTGAGACATGCAGAATGTTTACGGATGCAGGTTACTCAAGATCGTATTATGTTGAATTTTTAAGGAGGCTACTTAGCAGGGGATTTGTGATATTACGATATCATAAATAAGTGCTAGTGTCAAAATTACTTGAGTACATCTATCCATTACCGCCATTCACAAGTCCATGCCTGATCATAGGCCTCTCATCAAAAATGCCTTACCAGCCTGCATGTCTTACCAGGTCGTCACTCCATCTAGTGGGCGGTCGCCCGTTACTTTGCTCACCGCGGTACGCGGCTGCCATTCAAGAACCTTTCTTCCCCATCGGTTATTAGTTATTCGAGCTATATGTCCGACTTATTGCCACTTTGGTTTACTGGCCTACGTTCAGCAGTGAACTTGCGAAACACTGAAACCATAAGCATGAAGATTGTCGCAATGGTCGTCTATGGGCAAGCGAAATATATTGCGGACCTCCACTGATTGGAGTAACAGCCGATCAAAGGTATAAATTTTTTTTTAAAATGTACCTGATATTTTCAGAATGCCCTCACCGTGGATATATCTCATCGGGCTAAGCCTCTTCTAGCACGACTTGCTGAAGCATCGAGATTAGCGTGTACGTTGCACAATAGGACTGATGAAATGAACAGGGTTGATGGAGGTGTTTAGGCCAAATCGTAACAACTTAAAACTTGAAAAAACGCTCGTCTCGGGCGATAAACCTGTTTGACGGTTTAGGCCAGCGGGCATTCGTTTGGCGCGGCGGCCGTGCCGTTTAGTCTGGAACAACCAATTGTCCGCGACGGCCGTGTCAGTTAGATGTCGGGAAGTTACGTTAAAATCGTTAGGCCGCGTTAAGACTACCTCCTTTGCGTTGTCTTATTTCGTTCGTATACGTGACAAACAGGTTTTCCTTGGGTTTGAGTGATTAATTTAACATCGATTGTCATTAATTTGCGTCGAAAAGTTGCTTGGGTGGTATTTTGATATTGTACGAAGGAATTTTGCCTGTCGGGTGGAACGCTAAAACTTTGTGACCCGGGAGGAGATCGCGTTCCTTTTCGATTATAGTTTTGTGCTAAGTGACGTTAGACTTGAGTTCAG
>DWHP01002564.1:0-14325 GCA_018247895.1 Parnassius honrathi
AATGCCTCGTTTCCAGTAAAAAGGGTCTCCGGTTCTCTACACTCACCATACAAAATACAGCAGCATTAAGCTACTATCTCACGCTGGTATTCTGTGAGAGCGTGGTCCCTCCCCGGTCAAGCCGACCCATTTCGTGCTACAACTGTACTTCTAGTATAACTGCGGCATGGCTCTACCACGTATAAAAATCGTTTATGCAGTCTTTTGTTTTTTGACCTTTAAACGACCAGCGAGGTGTAAAAACGAAATATTTATGCAAATTTCCTTTAACTATTAATTAATATTTGCAATCTAGCCGATACATAACGTTTAAATCTCTTTACTGTCATAAAAAGAGTAACTGTGAGAAGTTTTATAATACCGCAAAATTTTATTAAAGTGCTTTTAAAAACAGATTAACATATAAAATAATTAATCAAATTAAAGGAGATAGAAATAGAGCCATGATGCAGCTATCTTATAGTAATGCACGAATGGATCGGCTCAACCGGGGAAGGAGCACGCTCTCACAGAATATCAGCGTAAAGTAGCAGATTGACGCTGTTGTGTTTCGTATGGTGGATGTAGAGAATCGAAATTCCTTTTTACTTGAAAGGAGGCATTCCATCTTGTTCCTCAGGGGTGTCATCGCATCTACCTTTTTATTCTTAATCGTAGAAAGATGTAGATAAATATGGTTACCATTAGTTGCACTCTGTGCTGGTTTGTCATCCTATTTATATAATTTCTTTTTTATATAAAATTGGATAGTCTTATAAATTCAATTGAGAGTATCTCAAGATCAAGCTTTAATTTATAAACGTTTCTACATATTTTACAGAAATGGATTCTGTGACTTTTTCTTCATTAGCCGGTCACAGTCCATATTATTATTAGTTGAATATGAATCTATTCACTGTACTCATACATGATTATAGTATGATGGGAAGATTCCTTTTAACACAAAGAAATTCACTCCCCATCATTGTTTTTACTGAATGGTAACTATGACCAAAGTTTGCCAGAAGTGTGCACGGTAATTTTATTTATTGTAATACTCTTAAATTAAAAATTAATTTTATTATTTTCTTTGATTTTGTCATATAT
The DNA here is from genome assembly GCA_018247895.1 of Parnassius honrathi. Classification (NCBI taxonomy): domain Eukaryota; kingdom Metazoa; phylum Arthropoda; class Insecta; order Lepidoptera; family Papilionidae; genus Parnassius; species Parnassius honrathi. The sequence continues at coordinate 1,087 of DWHP01002564.1, forward strand.
GATTCATTAAAAGATTTCTTAAAATAAACAAGCAAAAATTTTGAATAAATTATTGCCGATTTTTCAATCATCGGATAAAAGTTATTTATAGAATAAAATACAATATAGACATCAAAAAACAGACAATAGTATTAAATAATAAAATAGTTCAAATGGTTCACTTTTATATTCGATTAGGTTATAACTTATTTTATAGACAACTTTTATCCGACTATTGAAAAATCTGACCTTAGCTTCATTAAAGTAAATGTAAGAAAATTAAAAACAGTTTTATTTATGGATCTCTCAAAATTAATAACAATGTTCGTTCTTTGACCTTAAAGGTATACATACATATTATGTGTTATCATTTACATTCCTTCTAGAACTTCACTCTCTTTGGTATTAGAATGATATTGAAATTTTGAAAAAATTCACAAAAGTCAAAATGAGTTTAACCATATAGTAATAATTAATAAAAGAGTATGGCGAAACGCTTTCGGTGTTCCTCGTGTTTAAATTACCGCAAGATTTTATTTCGATAATATAATATATATTGGTCTCCAATATTTATCATCAGTAAATGTTAAAATTGATAGCGCGTGCTGCTTACAGCAAAATTTTTGATTAATGCAATTATTTTACACGTGGTACAAAATTTTTGTTACGCACGTGTTGTGTAGTGTACCAGCTATACTAGTTGTAGCACTCTTGGGTCGGCTCGGCCGGGGTAGGACCGCGCTCTTACAGAATATCGGTGTAAAACAGCTGCTAAATGCTACTGTGTTTCCTATAGTAAGTGTAGAGAAACAGAGACCTTTGACTATTTTTTCTAGAAACGATGCATTCCATCTTGGTCCTCAGGGGGGGGGGGGACAACGTAGCATTTTATTCTTAATCGAGGATAAATGTAGATTTCTATGGGCGATAGCTTTTACTTACCATCAGGTGTACTGTGTGCTCGTTTGCCATACTTATTCTATACATCTTTAATAAGCGCGCAAGATATTCTTTAATAAAACTAAGATTGATAAAAAAACACCATTCACGTAAAAACTTCCATAAAATTGACCTTGAGCGTATACGAGACTTATCTATCAAATTTTTATTTCCAGACGTTGGTATGTATGTTATTTCTACGCTTCTAATTACAACAGATTATTTGGCATTGAATGTAGTGAGCGTAAGTTTGATAAGGATAATGTTATTGACTCAAACAAATTTACGATCTTGCAGTGTGAGCTTATCGAACGTTACCCGCCTTAATTATACCATAAATTTCACTTAGTAAGATTAGTGATATGTTCTTTGAAATTTGTTAATCGAAATTAAATGAGTGTTTTGGTTTTTCCTTTCTTCCTGGCTAGTTTAGTATGCGTCATATCAGGGAGAAAGTATTATGAATTTTGTTCTTAATGCTGAAAAAATATGTTTTCCACTTTTTATTGACATTCTGTGATTTTTTTTCATTTTTTCCATGTTTGGATGCTCACCTAGAGAGCCAGTTCATCACGCACGAATTTCCGATAACGAATAGCTAAGGACTTGATTTAAAATTAATTGAATTGAGTTGCATTGTTTCTGTTTAATTATGTCTTTTCGGCAAACAATGTAAAGTGTATCCGAAGGAAAACGCTTCATTCCCGCCGGAATATAATCGTCCGGTCGTAATTTATATTGTCTGCTGCAGAGGCGAGTCCCGCTGCACATTCATTTATTTTATGTGCCATTTACAATTGTCGGTCGATGGTCAAGGGAGCGGGTGAGGGTTAAAGGGAGGCTGTGCGGGGAAAAGGGAAGTTGCTGGACGACGGTGCCTTTGCATTATAAAATCGTGCGGTCATCTGCGAACTACGTAATGGTATTTGTAATAGGTGCGGGCCGCATGAATTGTGATGAGCACCGCCAAACGTTTCCTCGATCGTTTATTCAGAAAGGTTGAAAGTGCCAAATGGTTTATATATGTAGTACGTATCTATGTATGAGTATCTTCCCTTACTTTCTTATTTTTTAAATACAATCATTAAAATATGTATTCCAGTAGCTACAACATTTAATGAAAATTTAATGAATAACTAAATATTATTTTTATTTTAATATAATATTTTGCAGCGATACATATAGAGAGCGAAATTTAACTCTGCGTTATATAACGTTTATCCGGTATTATTTTCAGAGAAGCATTAACGCTGCATTTTAGAAATTGCTAGATGATCAACGAGGTATAGAGCGTCCAAGCTAAAAGGTAATATATTTACCGAGCGAGACATACTCTTAGCGGATTCGTTAATTGATTTCTCACTGACTTATCTGAAATTCTGGTCGTTTAATTTTCCTTTTATAAGGTTTCCTTTTCACGATATAAGATATGAGAAAAACGGACAGAAACTTAAAACTGTATTTGCATAAGTATTCGATCAATTTGTATAATAAAGAATAATAAACAAGAAAAAAGATAGAAGGTTCATCATCAGCGGACTATTTATATACTTAAGATGATGAATGTATTGACCAATGGATATTATATTTATTTTATTAATACCTATATATCCGAAAGTATTTATTGTTGTTAATTTAGTTAACTATAAGATATGTGAACTATATGTTTTACTATAAGATGGTAAACATGTGTGAGTAGCGCGGTTTTGACCCCATTTACATTGAGAAAGGTATCAAGTGTTTCAAAATGTAATGGGAATAAAAATATACTACTCGTATATGTTTTTAATTCTTTGAATTGAGAAACTGCGCTTTCTGAAAAAGACAAGTGGTATTTATTGGTTATAACATTTATAATTTATGTGTTAACTTTAGATAAAATTTTGCAATTTATTTCAAAATTTATATTTTAATTTAATTTAGTTAGATTTTAATTACTGAATATAAAATAATGCGTTGAATTTTAATCGTTAAGTCACTGTACTTTTCTCGCGAGTTGGAGCTAGCGGCAGCAGCCAAGAGGCTGAGTGGCTCAGTATTCTTTTGTTTTTTAATTATAACACCGCCGAGCGCGGGGCGGCGCCCCCTACCTACTTCCTGGTGGAGGTGCTTTCTTGTTAAGCGCGTCGGGCGCTCGCCTCCTACGTGCCTCGGCCATTCATTTCGAAGAAACTTATAACCTGACCCGCGTACTTATGAGCGTCGCCAATAAATATAGCAATGACCGGAGGCGAGCGTGGTGCTCCCTGTCGGTGGTGTGCGCGGTGCGGTAGCGGGAGCGGGACGGCGCGCCGGTAGGTTCGCGTCGAGGCATTGTTAGCTAAATATCTAGGTGGTCAGTTGGGCGGCAGGGGCCGGGGCGGCTAGAAGACGGGCGGGGCGGCGGACGTGCCGGGCCCGGCGCCGGCCGATGTATTGAGCGCGTATTGCAGACGCGGTCACGCGCTGCAATATTGCGTTCGCTCTGCGATATTGCCCCTCAGTAACTCAATTTGATAAATTGTGCAAAGTTCGCCTGCTCTGTATTGTCACCGGATACATCGATACGCTGCATGTAATGAAACTTGTTTCTGTACCAACAGTGTGTGATGCGAGAACCAATTTTAATACTATATTCCACAGAGCAGATAAAGTTTATTCTCATTTACTGCAGACATTTATTTATTGTTTCAGCACTATGTTTTATAATAACGTCGAAAAATCAAAGAAAATTAATAAAATTATTACAATAATAGACGTGTAATATTAATAATAAACGAGTAAATAGTCCACCTGTTGGTAAGTGGATTCTGTAGCCTTCACATACGTTATGACCAAGTAGGATTGCCTTTTAGCTTGTAATTATACATGCTTGAATTAGAAATGGCAATGGGTAAGAGGATGTAAGCTATTCTGGTGGAATCTTCTAAGCAGAAAAGTAGTGCAATTTATCAATTGAATGAATAAGTAATTTGGTTATAAAAAAATATTAGAAAAAAGTATTTAAACATGAGTACATATTATTTAAGTTTTTGATAATTAAGTAAAATACTATGTTAATGTAAACTCTATATTTTCATATATTAGGTAATTAAGAGTTCTGTTATTATGATTAACTCAGTAACAAAGTAATGTTCAAAAACATAATATTATGTTAGGTCAGATTAAGATTTTTGTCGCAGTCAAAATAATTCTGCCCTAAAAATGGTCGCAAGTGGAGCGGTTGTGTGTGGTCGCAGCTTTAACGGCGGGAAAATGATTTATATTGTTTGTGTAGCAGCGCGGCGCGCGGGGGGAGCGCGGGGGGTTTCAGGCCGGTCGCTTTCTCAAGCAGATCCAGTCCACTGCAGATATGGGCGAGTATTATTATTGATCCGGCTCGGGTGGTCGGCGGTTGGCATTTCCTACCGTTCATACTCGAGCGGGTGGCGGGCTTTTCCCGACATATTTATTGAGGGAAGGGTACCGCGATACGTGGACGTACTTATTATAAGTAACGTAGACCACCTCGGTGCACTAACCTTTAATGAAACTGGCAGCGGGGGCGAGAGACGTTCGCCTTACACCCTCGCCCAATCCGAACTTGTTATGATATTATATCATGTTATATCAGCCAATAGCGAGCCTTTATGATATTGTAGGCGGGTGGCGGTAAGTGCAAGCGGCAGTTTTCCGTGGGCGGGCGGGCTTATGATATTTTGTTATGATTATAATGGGGTGCGACGTCAGCTGGGGTTTATCTGCTCCATTCATAAGAAGCAGTCAAGACATTTATGATATGATTATTCTGTACATAAAAAAATATTTATTAGAATATTACGATTCAAGATTAATATAAAATTTATAAATTTTATATTAAAACAAGAACATGTTAATTAATTATAAATTTAATTTTTTGAGCTCGAACAACGCATCATATTTGAATTTTAAGCATTTCTTGTATACATATTCCCCTTTAAGATTATATTACATTTACAAAATAAAACACTCATCGTAGTTATAAAATACAACGCAATCATAAAATAATAGGTCGTGAAAAAAGTTTCTCCGTATTTTGTTTGTATAAAATTGAAGAAAAATCTCTTTGGTTGTACCGTTTGTATCTGACTGGTTTTAATATCAATATATATAGCATATTAAAAAAAGAAAAAGGGTTAAAAACATTTTCCCGCCATTTTTCTATTATTTTTCTGTCCGCCAAAATAAGTGATTCCAACGAAGAAATTCGATACACTCTGAAGTTATATTACAAAAAAGGAAAAATGCGAGTCAAGCCTCACTCAAGCCGTGAAAATTTTTTTTAACGTTTATGGACCTAATGCAGTGTCAGTAAGAGAGAGTAGCTTAATGTTGGTTCAAACGTTTTCAGTACGGGAATTTTGATGTTAAATATGCAGCTCGCTCTCATCGCCCTCATACGGATAAAGTCGATACCATTTTTGAATAGGTGGAGCAAGATCGGCATATTAGTTGTGATAACATATACGAGGAATGGAGGATTGACTACAAAACCGTTTTGACCCATTTAAAAAAGTTTGGCTCTGCAAAAAAGCTCGATATTTGAGTACTAAACGAGCTCACTGAAAGAAACCTAATGAATCGTGTACTCATTTGCAATTATCTATTGAAACATAATGAAACCGAACTATTTTTGAAAAGATTGATCACTGGTGGTAAAAAGTGAATCACTTATGACAAAAACGTGTGAAAAAGATCGTGGTCGAAGGGTGGCAGTCAAGCTCCACAGAATGTAGCGAAACCCTGATTAAAACGCAATAAGGTGGTGCTGTATGTATGGTGGGATTGGAAGGGCATCGTTTATTATGAGCTTTTACCGCCGGGCAAAACTATCGATTCGGATCTCTAGCTCTTGTAGGATTTTTTGATCAAAAATTCCAAGATTTCTACAGCTAAGGGATTATGTCACTACCTACAAGATGGCATATATATATTATAATTAAATGTAATTAAAAGTTGAAAAAAAAGTCTTTAATTTGTTTATAAAATACTTTTACTACTAATTTTCCCCGAACTTTTATGATGAGTTCTATTTGCGACAAATACATAATATATATAAACCCTTTGCTATTTGAAGATTTTTATAACATTGCTAGACATGAAATGCATAACAGAAATAGAAGATAGCAGCACAGCGTGGAGATTTGGTAAGAGATTTAAAGTCATTGGAGAGCAATGAAAGCAAACAGGTTCAATGTTTGTATCACGTGGCGCGATGAATACTTTTACCGGGTAACTAACTGTTCTATGTATTTAAACTTAAATTAAAATTATTTTATTTAAAGCCACGATTGATAACATTAACTACATATAAAGCGTATTGAATTAAACGGCGTCCTTGTTCAACGAATGTGCTGATAATAAAACGATAATAAACAAGCGCCTTTGTAACAAACTATAACAGATCGGTAATTGCTTCCACGATACCTTCTCGCGTTATTACGGCTTTTACGACGCCGTATGGGGTGAATAAAACATTTTTACGACCGTCCATGGGTGTTATTATACATATATATAAGTACATATACATATATGTAAGTAGATCTATGTAAGCCAACCGGTAAAAAAAGTATTGGTATGTTCACATAAAAATATCCTAACATAAGTATGTATGAGGGTTTTGGTCATGTTAAAATATGAACAAGGAGAATTTCATAACAAGTTATTAAGTATGTTGACTCACATATGGAGATGTACGAGTATATGTTAAAACGGCGACTTGCATTTTATTGTTTTATTACAAATATATAACTCAATACATGTGAAGTCGTCGGAAGTAGTGTATATTTCCCTTGACGCTCGTGGATTGCACTGGACGATCACATCACTCGGGGTCACTCAAATAGATTGCGTCATAGCGTAATGTCCTCCCAGAGCGCAAAACAATTATATCAATGAAATGAATAAAGTATAAACTGTTTCGTCTCGGCGCTTGTTTTACCCCAGACGGCTTTTTCTTTGTCATCGGCCGTATGCATGCTACATTTGTAAACGGAGATACAATATATTTTTATTTTTTTATTTTTTACTCTGGGGACACTTTTTCGACCCTCGTCCGAGCGGCCTCTTTGAAAAGTGGACATCGGAACGCGAGGGAAGGAGCCCCCGAGGACACCGTACAGAAAATTCGTTGTAAACATTGCGACTACATTCAATTTCCCGTCATTTTTCAAACTGATAAATAATTCTGTCATCGAACACTCGGACAGGGGTCGCTATGAAGTGATTGTCGACGGACGCCGCCGTAAAAAATATCGGACGATGAGCCTCAGCCTCGGCTTCTTGCGTCCATGTGTGCGATAAATTTCTTTTTTATTATCAGATATCGAGGGACTACGGAATCAAATAAAGCGCTCATATTTAATTCATAAGATACCGGCCATATAGTACTATGCTGCGCTATTTTATTTAAGATGTTGAAAGATTACCGCTGTAGCGTGCCTTGCAAAATTTTTGTATTCCCGGGACTGCGTATAAAATGATGTGGAGTATAACTGAATTATAATTCAATCCGCTAGATAAATTTAACTCAATTTTGTTTATCTTTTAGTTAGTCTTTATTTTCTTTGTATTGTAACTTGTATAAAAAGAAAAAAGTAAGGTTACAACCGAAACATGCTCCACTGCACCGGCATGGTAGACGTTGTTTTGCCCTTTCAGGTAAGCTCCGATCCGAATTCGTTCCGGATTTGTTATCTGTTACAGCCTACAAAAGTTCACTGCTAAACATATTCGGAATTTGCCATAGTTGCCAAACTTGGCAGGATGGTTGGTAACCGCAGTTTTTTATATGCCGCTGCCCATCGCTTGTTTCAGTATTCCTCTCTCCAAGAGAAACTCTCCATTCATTTGCGCCGTATAAAGTTCAGTATAGAAGTGGGATATCGTGCTATTGTAATTACTATATATTTCACACTTTTTGTATTTTTATTATAATCTACTCTGTTAGTCAAAATTCCTGTATGTGTGAAATGTAACTAACATTATGAATTACAAACTTAGGCACTTGTCCCACCGCTTACAAGAAAGAGATAAACTATAGACTATTTTCTCACTCGAGAAATGAACAATAGATGTAGATTCCGTGTCAATAAAAGAGAGATCTATATTGTAGTTGATCGCTGGCTGATCATACAGCCGGCGAGATCTCTCTGTTAACTAGTTTGTCGCAGCAACCAGCGGCCATTTTACTCTACGGTGCGGATCTGAGTGGACTCGCTTGTAGCCCAGTGACAAAGCTATCGAAACTACATACTCGCTTCTAGCTACTCGCCAACTCTTATCTAGTTTCTAATTCTACTCGATTCTCATTCATCGTTGACGGTTGGGCACGTGATTTAGTCAAAACTGACAATTAACAGTATACATTTTATATGTTCTCAATGCGTGTCTTTTAATTAGGATGGAAAATAAAACTAAATACGAAGAAGTAGAACTCTAAAATCTTCGTCAAACAGTATAAAGATATAGATAAAGTAAAAAAGTATAAAGTGCGACACAGGCAACTAGCTTGTATCGGTTACTCGTGAAATAGTTCGGTATGGTAATTCTTTTAGTACATGTAAAAAAGTGGAGGGACTGCCCTGTTTCACCTCTTGATAGGCAGCGTTGGTGTTGACTTGCAGACCATCCATTTTGGTGGTAGCTTGTATTTAGTTCTTATTTACTGTGTTCCATGATTGTTTTATAACACAAAGTAGTTGTTGAAAGACATTTTTATATTTAAATTATTTTGAGAGTAGTTTCTAACAGTAGTTAAATTTTAAATATGAGCTATAAATTTTGAAAACCATTATTTAAATTGTTTCATTTCATTCATTAATAAATCGGTGCCTCAATTGTCCGGCAGATGTGTCCAATACATTTACTGTGTCCGCGGTAAGAATTGGCGATTGGGGGGTCACTCGTATTAAATAACTCTGCGACAGCTAAATGAATGGGGGAAGTGAAAAACAATGTTATTGTTTTTAATCGAATTATATGAGAAAATTGTTTTCATTATTTTGTCATATTGATCTGTGCAAGAAATGTACAAAACAATGCATAATTAATTCGGTTCAAGTCGAGACGTTTTTATTATTAGGGTCGTTCATTCATCACAGCTTCAGTCCACTGCTAAACATAGCCATCCCCATTTGCCTTTTAAGGGGACGTCTACCATAGTTGCCTCGTTTGGTAGACAGGGTTGACAATCGCAGTTTTTTTTATTTTCTAAAATTTTTAATTCAAATCAATTTGAATTTGAATGGAATTTCAATTTAAGTTTTAATTATTAGAAAGACGCTGCTACATATCTCCAGTGTTCCGCACTGTCACCCTTTACGAAATCCACGTGACGATATGGGGTATTGGATATTCTAACGATGCCATAACACGGTCAAATATTAGAGTAGAATAGAATATTTTTTTATCGAATACAGTTATAGAAACTACTGATATGAAGTTGCCTAGATGGATGCCGTCGATGCTCAATGTTAATTATCTACTAATGTCCAAGTTCGATATCTTAGAGTCGAATTCGGAATTCAAATCAATGTTGATATTTATTTATTTAAATTATCTTGTTAAATACAATATTTATCATAAAAATTATATTATAATTTAAAGAATACTAGCTGTGATGCATCTGTTGAGAATAGTAGGTTAATAATAATAGTGATATTGCCGGTTATTGTTTTCAAAAGGTCCATTTTTGTAAAAAATTGCCGAGTTAACGCAATTATCACGTGTCTTTAAGGAAGCAAATGATGTTTGAACAATATTTGTCTCGAAGACGGAATGAAAGAAAACACAAAGCTACTGTCCCAGTTAGATTGCCAAAAAATACGGTGCGGTAATTACCTACGTAATTCATCAGGTCCCCACTCCATCTAGTGGGGAATCAGTCTATATACATCTACAACTAAAATTAAAATGCAATCAATATGCTAACGTTACTGTAAATATTTACTCGCTAAAGTGGTCTAGTGACCGAAGAAATATTTTTTATAGAATACGTCCACTGATAGTAAAGGGATGCTGGGGCCTATAGATATCTACAACTATCCTTGATTAATAATTAAAGCAGAAGTAGATATGTTCTCGGTTCCCACCCCTACGGACAAAAATGTAATGCCTCGTTATATTAAAATTATTGGTCTCGGTTCTCACAACTAACCACAGTAAATATAGTAACAGTTTCCTGTTATTTTACTTTGGTATTCAGTGAGAGCACAGTTTTTCCCTGATCGAGCCGACCTATTAATGTATCAGAATAATTAAGCAATAGAATGGCTCTATTACGTATTAAGTTTACCCCCATTTTTTAAATCGACACACAAACGAATAGATTTCGGATCAAATTTCACTTATGACGAAATATGAAGCCTGTATGATAATCAAAAACATTAGTTACAATACTTGGACCCATGTTAGGCATCCGAGTTATTTTCTAAACACGATTTTTATTTTTAATAGCAGAGCAAGGCGAACGAGCGTGCAGTTCACCGATGGTAAGTGACTTCTGCCCCCATTAACAACCGCAACAGCAGGGGAACTGCAGATGCGTTGCTGGCCTTTTAAAAAGAAGTAAGCTCTTTTCTTGAAGATCACTAAGTCGTATCGGTCCAGAAAAATCGTAGGTGGTAAACAATTCCACAGAGAGGTTGTACGAGGAAGAAAACTCCTAGTAAAACGCAAAGTAGGAGACCGCCAAGCATCCAGATGGTGAGCATGGTATCTTTAATTTTGACGCGATATGTGTTCATAAAATTTGGCTGCTGGGATTAATCCGAAAAATTGCTCAGAGCACTCCCCGTGGTAGATGCGATAGAAAATGCAAAGGGATGCAACATCCCTACGCAGCGCCAGTGAATCGAGCCGATCGGAAGAAACTTGATGGTCGACGATTCGAATCGCTCTGCGCTGGATACGGTCAAGTGGAAGACAATAGAAGTCGCATAGATGCGTGACTTTGCCGCCTCTATGATGTGTCGAGGAACGTCATTCACCACTTTGTAATTTAGTTGCATGGCGAGCGTCGTACGTGAATTTATATTATTATAAATTTATAATGGTAAAATGCAGCATAATCGGCTATAAAAACTCATTAAGGATGTGTATTTCAACTAATAAAGGAATAAAATTTTATCGGTATGTTGATTATTTACTAATTATCACTATTTTAACTAATTTAAATCTTGACGAATACTTTACTATGATATTTACCTTTGTAAACTTTCATTTATCACTTTTCGTTTTGTACAATTACCATTGCTGCTTTTGTTCTACCGTAACACGCGACGCACGCGACTTTGACAAACTCGCCAAGCAATGTAATGTGAAATATTAGATATTGTGCATTGCGTATGTTTATAATACGGTAAGATGTAGCGACATCGGTTTTGGAAGTAAGCGAGCGCTAATTCATTTCTATTGTCTTATTATTACTATTTCTGTGTTCCCCTCGAAGTGACCACGAAACTGCACACTATTCGATATGTCGATACCGAGAATTCCAATGCTAGCTGAGGCGGCAAAGGGGGTTAAACTAGACTAGATTAAGTCGCCCCCAATCCGAGACTCTGTTTAGCAAAGACTCGACATCAGACATAAGTTTGTCCCGGTACTCTGTGACGTCTTCCCAAGAAATATTGGCACGGCCGGTGCAGTGAATGTCACCAGTTTGCAACATATCTTTGCTATGCAGAAGAAACAGCGTTGGTAATAGCACGCAGCCTTGTGGAACATCCATGTTTATAGGCTTGTATCAGAGCACGCACCGTCTACTACGACTTTGATGCTCCGATCAGCAAGGAAACTGGTGATCCAATTGCACAATTTCTCGGGAAGCCCATGGGAAGGGAGCTTCGAAAGAAGCACTTTGTGCCAGACCCGATCGAAGTGCGTTCTCTATGTCAGTCAGTGTGGGTGCAGTCTTCGTTCAGACTGGCCGCCTTGACCGAAATTCGGTCTTGAGGATATTATTACATTGTCCTTATATGAAGCATATATTAATAAGTCTGTTTAAATGCTGGGTACATCCTATCTATATCTGTGAGGGGTTTTGTCACATGGCACATGTCGTTAAACTATTTAATGTTAATTAATCTGACATGTATATTTTCTTATATTATTTTCCTTCACCCCTGAGTACGTAGCAAGTTAGCACTAACGTGGTTCTAAAATTAGTACAAAGTAATAAAACTAAGTAAGCTTCTAGTTTTCGAGTCGTGGTAGCTCAGGGGCTAAGTGCTCGCTGTAAATCTCACAGAATGCGAGCAACGCGGGTTCGATCCCCGCCGGCACCAATGATATTGTTAATTGCAATTTCAAGTGCTCATTTAGCACGTGGTCGGAGATGAAGGAAAAAATTGTGAAAAAACCTTGTCAAAAAGCATGTCTGAGAAATAAAAAAAATATTACGAGGACAAGTGAAGCTTGCAAAAGCGCATTGGGACAGTGCAGTGCGGCGGACATTTTCTTGCTCTCAAACCTTCTCAGAAATGGGAGGGTGCCAACAGTGGGACGTATATATGCTGTAATTTTAACATTAAGCTTCTAGTTTCACCATGTAGTGGCAGTGTAAGAATATGTATCGTCTCGTGGTTGTTGTAAGAGGCGACAGAGGGAAACAAACCCCGGAAATGGGTGCCTGCGTCTTCCTAATAAAAACTTAAAGTAAAAAACACTTGACAATCCGCCTGCCAAGCGTGGCAACTATGGTAATTCTCCTTCTATGAGGCAAATCTATGGGGGAGGCCTATGTTCAGCAGCGGACTTTTGATTGGTTGTAAAGGTAAGCTTCTTGTTATTTAAAACGGTGTGAGGGTATAGGTAAAAATCTTATTAAAATTAGACGGTCGTCGGTGTTTCGAATATCGCTCGGAACATTTATATAATCCAAAATTAATCATATAGCTTCTATACAATATTTACGTGTGGTTGATAACATATATATGAAAACGTACAACGAAGTTTTTCTTTGTCGTTGAGTATACGATGTGAAATACAGATAATTAAATCTCGACCTGAGACGCAAGATTTCAAGATCGAAACAAATTAACTTTAATAGTCAGCTGAAACCAGCATCTCGAGCTCTTTCTAAGCATATAATAATCATCATTCTATCTCTTTTCGTTCTGATAGATTTACAAAAATGCATGAGGTCGGATCTGTCGAGTTTTTGAATTTATATCGTGCATTAAGGCTTGATAAGAAGTACAGTATTTATGATTAAAATTTTGGTATAACTAGAAGGTCGAACATTGACTTCAGTTTTTATGCTTTTAAATTATTTTCCGCATAAGGCAGAGTCTATTTGGTCATTCGATTTTATTCTACAAG
>DWHP01002565.1:0-14324 GCA_018247895.1 Parnassius honrathi
CCTCAAACTAAGGGTCCGGTCAAGAATTAAACCCTGTTCCTTGACACTAGCGCAGAAAGTAATTACACAATTTTCGTAGCAAATGGTTGGTAGATCACGTATATTAAGTTTTGACATCAATCGACGACTACCAATGATAATAGCATTTACTGGGATTTGCCGTTAAACCAAATCGCTGTGACCAGTCTGAAATGCGTTGTAAGTACGTGAGGACGCTTGTGAGTATAACTGAAGATCGTTAGCATAAAGGTGGTAAGAGCATTGAAGGTGGGTAGTAAGTAGATTGATAAATAACGAAAACAATAGAGGAGAGAGAATGCCGCCGTGTGGTACACCTAGATACAGATCGCACCAGTCGGAAAAATCCTGACCAGCCCGAACCGCCTGCTGGCGACCGCGAAGATAAGAGGAAAACCAGTTCGATACTGACGAGGAGAAGTTTGGGCGTGAAAGTAATCTAAGGAGTAAATCGTGATCGACACAATTAAATGCGTTTGAAAAGTCAATAAGGACCAGAACAGTCAAACATGACCTCTCCATGCCCTATCTAAAATCTTCTGTAACTTGAAGTAACGCTGTGGTGGTACTATGTCCCGGGCGAAAGCCGGATTACTAAGGTAGTTGCATTTCGAAATGAAAGAGGTGACTTGTTTGTAAGCCAATGATTCAAGGGCTTTGGAAAGAAACGGCAGTATAGAAATAGGTCTAAAATGGTTTGGTACTTTAGCAAGAGGTAAGGTAAAAGCTTTTAGCGATAACTTGGGGAAAACACCAGTAGAGAGTGAGAAATTGATGATGTGAGTGAGAACTGGAGTAATAATATCGAGTATGAGAAGTATCATAGATCTACTCACCTCATCAAAGCCGGTTGCGGAAGATTTTATTGAAAGTATGGCTTTTCTAGTATCATCGTCAGTCACTGAACTGAAGTCGAAAGAATTACGTGATAACAATGGCATGGAATTAAGTTCCTGGAGAGTCGTAGCTTTAGTGGACAAATGCAGACGTGATGCAGATCAGAAGTGTATGTTCAAGTCATTGAGAGAAATATTTGGGATAAGAGAATTTGAACGTGATTTTCCAAATCCCAGGGAATTAACGAACTTCCATATATACGCAGAAGAGGAGTTTAAAACACTATTGTGGAAGTAGCGGCGTTTGGCAGTTCTTACCACCTGGTTACAGCGGTTTCGTGCTCGCTTATAGAGTTGAAAGGTGGAACTGTTTCGATTCTTTTTAAAAATGTGAAAGGCTCGATCTCTTCTTCTCATTGCTCTACGCACTTCGTCAGTTATCCACGGTGCAGGAGGTCGGCGTAACCCGACTGCTCGAACTGGTGCATGCCTATCGAATAGGTTGAGAATTTTCTTTAAAAACGTTACCCTCACATTAGGATTTTCTGCTGTATCGTTGAGACAGTTTACGTACATAAATTGCAAAAGGACAAACATCCAGACCTGGAACAATTACTTGTAGGCCGTACAAATACTTGTTCCGTGCGGGATTCGTACCCGCGGCCCTCAGCGCTATAACTCATTGCTAAACTACTGCGCCACGGTGCCGTTAAAATGTAATGAAAGATTGCGTATATTTATCTTAATTTGAAATTTACGCTTTGTGATTAAAAAATAGAGTGGTTGGAACGGAATCCGTTCTGTTGGATTTATTTTTATTTCTGGTGAATCCTTTTATTTAAACCTTCTTATTATTTTAGTCCACTTATATTGCATAGTTCTCGCTCCTAATTGGAAATAAAAATTAGCTGAGTAGATAGCTTAGTAGATTAGTTAGATTTAGTCCAAATTCTTTAACTACGTGACAATTGAAATTAGTTTTCATTCTAGTGAATCCTTCTAATTAAACCTTCTTATTGTTTTAGTCGACTTATATTGCCGGCTGTGGCAGAATACTAGCGCTGAGACGGCTGTGGCAGAATTCCTGCGATGACAAAAATCACCACACAACTGAGTCACAGGCTAGTTGGTCTCATTACTTTTATGTTATTGAAGTGTGTTTCAAGTTAAGTTTGTGATGATTTTTATGTGTACATTTTTAATAACATGTGTGAACCGACACAAACAAAAATCTTATTGTTATTACTAAGACTTATTTTTATTATTGCATAGTATTTCTTGCTCTAAATGGAAATCAAAATTTGCTTAGAATTGTTAGATAGAGTCTAAATTTTAATTTATTTTTAGTCTAATACGTTTTGCTGAGCTTATCCTTTATTAGAATAAAAGGAAATACTATCCATTCTTAACGTTATCATAATAGAGTACAATAAATTCTTAGAAAGAAAAAACACATCGTAAAGAACATGGGTCAAATGTGACCTGACCAAAATATGAAACGACCACCAATGGCTGATACGTCAAAAAATAGTGAATTATGTGTATATCAAAATACGGGGTCCAATTTATTTTATTGAAGCCGGTGAAAAAAATTAGCGTTGTAATAAAAACCTCTTTTTCTTACTAATTTTTGTAGGTTTTGAACGCGTCTAAACCCGTCTTGTTTTTATCTGTGGTACACGTTTCATCATAACACGAAAGTAATACTACCATTATGCGTTTACTTTTTTAAATACTAGATTTTACGGTAGATTTTTGATTTATTTTTGTAGTTTATTTTCAATTACATCCTTTTTAGATGGAGATATGGATTAAGTATTCCGTAATGAGTGGCAAATGATAGGTTGACAGTTAATATACAATGCACTAGTAGAACGGAACGTATTATGGGTATCTCTATTTCTCTATGTAGTCTGTGGTATTATGACGTAAGAGCTGTCAAAGCGTTAATTGTTTACTAGATTATATACTTCAGAAGGAATTTTTATTTTTTTATTCTACTGTATATATAACTGCATACTTTTCATATCAATGGTTTTAGGTGAAGTTTTAGTTGTGGCTGCAGACTTATTACATCATAACATCAAAAGTGAAGAAATACATAAGTGTAATGTTTTATCAACCTCGACTTTTAAATAATACATAAACACTCACTTACGACTGTCACCCAGAGAGGTAGGCAGAGACTACAGACTTCCATTTGGCACGATCCTGACACACCTCTTTCGTCTCCTTCACATTCATACAACTACGCATACATGCTCGTCGGTTAAGGGTAGTTCTAATTTGGCCCGTTTTCAATAAATCGCCAATTTGGTCAATACATTTTCGCCTAGGACATCCCTTTTTGACTCTCATTCGCTTCCGCAACATAAATTTTCTTTGTCACTCTTTCCTCATACATTCTTTCCACATGACCAAACCACCGAAGCATTCCTTTCTTAATCCTGATCCCAACATCATCTTGCAAACCACACTCTTCTTCTTCTTCTTAAATAATATATTTTCAATTTAGGATTGGTGATTGTGCCTAGGGTAACGGATTAATCCATACACTAGTCATGTTTGCGATATTTTATAGTCAGTTTACAGCATGTATGGGCTGCGACCGACGTTCTTTCGCCACTCACCATAGTCGCCGACTCAATCGAAATTTTGTTGGGATTGCATGCTTGCATGCGTGTGTAGGTGCATGTGTGTGTGCATGGGTACACGTGTGGATGCGTGTGCATATATGTTTCTAATTTTTCAAATAATTGCAGTTTAACCTTAGCGACTTCGTCGAAGTCAAAAGCGATACGTCTGATGCGATCGGAGTCCACCTGCAAAACGCGACGATTATGGTAAATTCTTTCTTATACCTGACGACCTTTTGCCCAGCAGTGTCATGAAGTGGCAGAGGCAGTGTCAGTCCATAAAGAATCACGCTCGCAAAGGTATCTTCATGGGCTGATGATGAGAAAGGCGATCTTCCTATCCTATTTACTGGATACGGGGCATTCTATCCTCTTAAGGGGTGACAACGCGTCTGCATTTTGGTAAGTGGTGCATTTGTATTCATTTGTCAATCTTATTCTATAAGAAAAGAAAAAAGGCATCAAAAGCTTTTCTAAGTTCATTGCTGGACACAAATGCGTAGCCACATATTAAAATAAAAGAACTCAATCGCCTGTTTTTCAAGTACTACAACAGCATTTCTTGGATAGTTTAAGAAATCTTGAAAGGGCTACATGCTTGCGTGCGTGTGTGTGCATGTGTGCACGCGTGGACGCGTTTGCATATAATATGTGTGTGTGAGTGTATGAAATTTATACCCCAGTACTACTGGTTGAAGCAATACAGATTTTTCTTATAAAAAAAGTTTGACAATTATTCAGCCATAAAATTTTACATGAAAATGTTACTCAACTGAAGTTTATTGATGAGACCATTAAGAACATAAATTGTCTAGATTAGGCTTTTTGCTACTAAACCTAATTAAGTTGAAAGTCTCATGCGTTTAATGAAATGACATATTTCGGCCCGAGAAAAGGCTCTATTATATAAAGATCGATTGGTTTTATTCAATTTATTAGTTTACATAGATAGAGATCTATTTGATTCACCTATATCACCACTATTATATTTTCTTTCACCAATTATTGTCTTATATTCGTACGTGCGTATGTTAGTGATGGCGTAACTTTTGAATGATTTCACTTATTTGTATGATATTCAAAATAAAAACACAAATAATATAAGTTGTTTTGTGCAGGCAGTTCATATAGCTATGAATTATCTAGCACAACTATCGCTAGGTCGCGATATTTGCGCTGACTTTTAGTGCGGTTTTCATGTGATTAACAAAGGAGTCAATCATTTTTGGGCCAACTAGAAATTTTAATGAATCATCATGGTTAATAAAAACAAAAAGATATTAATTTTTATTAGTAAATAGCGTAAATAGGTTTTATTAAAATCTAATAAATCTAAACGGAATCAAGAAATCTGAAAAAAAATTATAAGTTGTATTGGTATTCGTGTAGACCGAATATTACGCTCCAAGATTAATAAAACAGTACATACAAATATAGCCGTACCTAATACGCTTAATTTAATTAAGCCATAACCCAAAAAAAAATACATAGAACTTAAAGAAGAAATAAAAATGTGGAAGATGAAAAAAGTTTTTATAATACTCATAGTACCTTCTATCACCGCAATAATCCCGAAGCACTTACATCATAGTTTGAAAATGAAATGAAAATAGACATATCAGCCAACTTACATATTAATATAGAAAAAGCAACAATCGTGGCAGAGCACGAATGGGTCGGCTCGACCGGGGAAGGACCACGCCACCATAAAATACCGGTGTAAATTAGCAGCTTAATACTGCTGTGTTTCGTATGGTGCGTGTAGAGATCCGGAGACTCTTTTTTACTGGAAACGAGGCATCTTAGTCCTCAGGGATGACAACGCATCCGCGTTTTGATTCTTAATCGAGGATAAATTTAGATGTCTATGGGCCACAGCATCCACTTACCATCAGGTGGACTGTGTGCTCGATTGTCACCCTTATTCTATAAAAAAAATGTTAAAATACATGTTGCATCGGTCGAAAATTCATGCATGATCACAGTAATGTAGTGTATCCCCTATCACAATGATGGTTACTTGGTTTCATTCGTAATCGTCATTTATTTACCGGCTTTTAGCTGAGAAAAAAACAATAATAATATTTACAATTAGGTGGATTATTCTAGGAGAAAAAAAATTACTACAACTACTGAAACAATATTTTTAAAAGTCTATAGACGTTTATAAATTTGGCTTAAGTAGGTAATATCTTAGAGAAATATACGAAAAGGATATTGAACAAAACGACAACGTGCTTGTTAAAATATGTCATTGCATCGCAGTGTTACGGATTTATAGGTTAGCATAAGCATCGAAACGATATTTTGTTTTACATAATATTTACTTTTAAATTGAACAATTCTACTTTTTATACTAAAAAAATCGTTAATGTTCGATAAAGTCATCATCATCATCATTACCTCGTAAAAGTCCGGTTCTGGACGTGTACTTCTTCTGTTAAAAGCAGGATCTTCTGTTGTAAGCAGTTCGCTCGAGTTCACCTCTGAAGCTACTTCCGGTCTTAACGGCTGGCGTAAAGAGATAGACATGGACTGTCCCAAAAATGAATTTATAAAATAAACTATAAAATTGACTTTTATTGAGTTGCGCAAATTTTAAAGTCGATTCGAGGAGATAGACAATATATGTTGTTTTTATCGTTATTTTTAACCAACTTCAAAAAAGGAGGAGGTTCTCAATTCAGATATTTATATTTCTTTTTGTTTGGTCGGACATAAATCCGTCATATAAAGACGGATTTGCAAAACTCTTTTTTGTTTCGAAAGCTGTTTATTACAAATGGTTTTATTTAAATTTCGTAAAAATCTGATGATGAGTATCGGAGTCAGACAACGGAATCTTCAGTAAATACCTGCAAATCAACCGCGATTGCTGCTATCGCATATCTATGCATTGTTTACGCAACCAAATAGAGAATACAGGCGTGATGTTATGTTGTGTACATAACATCCCGCCTGTACCCTCTAAAAGGGTAAGCAGATGTGTTCAGTATAGTGCACCCTTATTTCAGTCAAATTTGTTGTACTGAAATCGGTTGTACAATTTTTTTAATATTACCGCTTGTCGTTACTGCCTACAAAACTCTATCGCTGAACCTAGGTTTTCCTATAGAATGAATTATAGGCGATATTAACCACGGTTGCCACGTTGTTTAGGTTGGTTGGTAACCGCTTTTTTTATTTTTCCTCTGTCGCCTCTTACGACACCCATGGTATTATATGGGTATTACAATTATTCTAATTTCATTTACATAATACAATCAATACGAAAGCATTCCAAACGAATCCTATTGTTTCTGGCACGGCCCGTGCAATAAGAAATGTTTCCGCAGTCGCCGGCTAAGTTGCAAACATGGGACCGATGTATCCGAGCTTCAGAAACTTGCGTGATTTATCGCAGAGATTATTACAAAGCCAGTTTTGATTTACTACATAGACGGAATAAGAAGGGTGCGGAACAGAACACAGGAGGTGAATGTTAAGTGTCAGAAGTGGAAAAGCTGAAATTAATTATTTGTACACCCTGAAATCAAATCCGGGCTTTTTAAAACTCATATCGTAATTAAACTTAAAATCATATCGTATAATAGTAAAATTCAACTATTACTTAACTGATAAGAGCTTAAATTTTAAAGAAAATTATATTCTTTTTAGATAATACTAGCTGTACCAAACCACACTTTGCTTTAGCTCAGTTTGAATAAGTGGCAAAGGAAGAAATTGTTGCCTTTACTTCCAATAGATGACATTGTTTTTTAGTAAACATATAAAAGCTTGCGCGTATTTTGTTATAAATTATGAAATAAAAACAACTACCATCAAGTGGAAGAGGTTACGTAATAAGAATACATTTCACAAAAAGCTAATTTGATTGATATATGAATGGAACGGCTTGTTTTCGGTCTATTTATAATTTTTGTTTCTTTTCCATGTTGTTCTCTTTCACTTTTTTATAAAACAGTACTAATGGACATTTTCTTCCGTACCGTTTCGGCGTAGTTCATTTCGTCAACATTTCTTAGGAATTAAGAAATGTTGACGAAATATTGGACAAACTTGCAAACACAAAACCATCTCAAACTCCTCTGATTTATCGCCGAGATTATTACAAAGTCCTTTTTGATTTATGTGGGGAGTACGTGAGTAAATAAGCGAAAGTGCGCAAAGCTTTCGAAGAGAGTTGCATAATGTTGTATATATTACGTACGATTATTTTATTGATCTTGACTATTGAATAATATCACTGAGTCAGCGTAGCTCTGGGAATAAGTGCTCGTCTCAAAATTTCACTGTATGCGAGCAGCTCGGGTTCAACCTCCTACTCGTATCCATGAACAATGAATTTGCTAAATGCAACACAATTTGTCCCTAAAACCAGCACATTTTGTCATGAAATGGAGCCTTTCCACCTACTAAAATACTAACAATAAATCGTTTAATAAAGCTGTATCAATAGTAATCACGTATTTGGCAATTTATTAAAAATCGAGGCAAAATGAGAAGCTATTAGAAGAAAAAATTAGCAACGAATTCCCAAACTTCTGACGGGAAGTGATCACTTCTGCCCGAAGTGAATTATATTCACCTTCCAATAAGGAGGAGTACAGGTGTATGATTGCGAGGCTGCTGCTCGAGAATTTTCCCCCAAACGGTTATCGGTTCTTCGAACTATACAACCATGCCATTCCCCATCAGTCTACTAATTCGCAACTAATGAGAATCGCTGAAATATCCCAATATTTCACCTACGAATTTTCTCGCTACGGATTTGGAATTAAGAAACCCCGAACATAGCTCCCACCGTAGATCGGGAAGTGACTTTGAAGTTCCTTATACGACCAGCAGTGAAGGACCATACACACTACGTACCTATACACTACTGCACAACACGAGTCCTACAACACAAAGTACCTGCATTCATAAAATGCCTGCGTATTTCTACAGTTCGTTACTCCATCTAGTGGGTGGTTGCCCAACATAGCGCTTTCCTGTACGAGGCTGTCCCTCAAAAACCTTTCTTCCCCATCGGTTGTCGGTTCTTCGAGCTATATGACCGTTCCGTTTCGACTTCAACTTATGGGACAGAAGAAATATATTATGTTTATTTATGAATGTCGATATAATCGCTGTTACGGTCCTGAGTTGCCCAAACGAAGGTCGACTGGATTGGGGCCCATAGCAATCCAATCGGCGGACAATACAGGGGAGAGCCCAGTGGCTTATGGAAACTTATAATATATTGGCTGATGAATAAAAAAGGACTTGCCTAGTCCAGGAGTAGGGTATACCCCAAGGCGTCTTTAGCGTGGTGTGAAGGTAGTGTGGGTGTGTATGTGAAGGAACGGTGTGTGGTGAATGTTTAACTGACGTCACCAAGGCAGGCCGGAACCCGCCGTCGCTGCACTGCTCCAAAGGCGCCTCATTTCTGGCGCCGAACTCCAGTCTCACTTCACTTAGCACAAAACTACAGTCTAAGTTGATTTACAGTCAAGGTTTAGAGTTCGATCAAATAAGCGAATGCACTTCGTACTATATAGAATGCCACGTAAGTTACACCTCGATGCCAATTACAGTTCAAATTACTTAGTTCGATATTAAAATGCCGCCTATACAATCCCTTGACACAAATTGGTAATAAGAGCGGTTAAACCGATCGCTCAATATCAAAGAAAGACCTCGTTATAACATTTATTAACGAAACTAAACCAAAACAATGGAGGCCGTCAAGCGTCTAACAATTTCGGTTTAACTCGAGGTTCGCGGGCTCAACTTTCTCTCGACGCGTCGCTGCGTTTCACAGCTTCAAACCAACTAACTGCGCGCGCCTGCGCAGGCTAATCTCCCACTCGATCGGCCGCGCCCTCTAGAGGAATGCAGTCCGCACAAACGTTCAACCGGTTCTCAATCGGGCGCGAACAATCGCCATCATTGGTATAGTGTCAGACATGAAAAATCGCTTGAAAATGAATTAAAATTGTTGCAACCCACGTGCTGACTGATATCATTATAATCGTTTTCTTGATCCTTAGCCCATATTACTCCACTGCTGGTCAAAAAACCTCCTTAAAATGTGCATATAAGTACATGTTAATCAATTTTAATAAATTTTTAATAATGCTTACACGAATTCAATTATACACGTTTATAACAAAGGTAAACCTTTTATGTTATGAATGTCAAAAGGAATATAAAATAGGCACAAACCTACCAAGAATTCAACACAGCAAAGTTGTGAAAATATTACACACAATAATTTTATGTTTACTTATGAAATTCCAACAATTTTATGACAGTTTCGGACAATTGTTCAAAAAGGCAGTTATGTTAAAAATTTTTTGTTTTGTTCCAAATTTTACAGTGAAATGGTTGCTTCCGTCACAAAAACAAAGTTTTCCCAACTGATGGCAGCTGTAAGAACGCCAGTGAATTTTCGTTGAGACAGAATTTTTTTATCGTCTTGTAAAGTTTAAATAAAGCCAAACATTTCAGCTAAGTTATATCTAATAGGTTATGAAGTCTTTGTTAGAGGAATTTCGTGTTTACTAAAGCATTTTATAGCTTATTCTGTTATACATTAATTTATTACAACCTAGCAAAAGTCCACTGTTTAACAAAGACGTCCGCCATAAATTAATTCCAAGGAGGGATTTTGGCATTTACACCAAGATTGGCATCTGCGGTTTTTTATTAGTTTCGGTTGTGTATACGGGGTAGTGGGTATTCTAAAGCCGCCACTACACAGCGCAATTTCTTCGTAATTACTCGTAAATAGTTAACATTAGCTACCATTAGTAACTTATGGTTCCAATAACTATTGTTAAACGCATTATTGACTGATATTTGGTAGCGGCAAAAGAGATTCCATCACCGTGAGAGTTGTAAGAGACAACTATGGGAAGTGCAAGAAAGAAATTATCCAACTAATTGCGGGTAACCTTAACGACGAGGACTTCGTCGAAATCAAAAACTATTGAGGTTGGAGTCCACCCGTTAAACGTGATGATTATGGTAAATTCTTACTTATAACTGACGAGCGTTATGCCCAGCAGTGTCATAGAGTGGCAGTGGCAGTGTTGGCCCATAAAAATATCATGGCTGCCAAGGTATCTTTATAAGCTGATGATGAGAAAGGAGATTTTGAAATAAATGTATAAAACCGGAGACCCTATTTACTGGATACGAGGCATTCTACCTTCTTAAGGGGTGACAAAGTATCTGCATTTTGATAAGTGGTATTTTTGTACTCGTTTGTCCACCTTATTTGATAAAAAAGAAAAAAAGACATTAAACTTTAGTAATATAAAGACATTAGACTTTTCTAAGTTTATTGCCCTATATATCTTTTCTGCAGCTTGTCCGCTACAAAAACAAGATTATATGGGGGCCAATTCCCTAATTATCGACAATACAACACACAATTTTCCGATGCTTTTGGTTGAAACACTTCAGCCAAGTTATTTCTGATGAGTTATGAAGTCCTTCTTAGAGGAATTTCGTATTTATTACAACATTTTATAGATTACTTTGTTGTACATTAATTTATTACAATACCTATCAAAATTACACTACCAAACAAAGACCTCCCCATAAATTGATTCAAAGGGGAGATTTTTCCATTTTCACCAATATTGACAACTGCAGTTTTTTACTATTTTTGGTTGTGTTTAGGTAGATGCTGTTGCTTATTTCTTGTTTCAGTTTCCCTACCTAGACAACTATGAGTAGTGCAGGAAAAAATTACTCAACTAATGCTTTGTGATTAAACAACAGAGAGTGGTTAAAACGGAATCTGTTTTGTTGGATTTACTTTTCTTTGTCGTGAATCCGTCTAATTGAGCCTTCTTATTGTTTCAGTTGACTTATATTGCATAGTATTTCTCGATCTAAATTAGATGAGCGTGTTAGATTTAGTCTAAATTTTTAATATATTTTTTAGTCTAATATTTTTGCTGAGCTTATTCGTTATATATATATATATATAAATATGTCTCTTGCAGTCGACGTATATATACAGTAACTTTTCATTAATTCTTAAATTTTAATAAATGTTGAATGGGTTGAATAGGGAATTGGAATAAATTGCGACATAAACTAATGGTATATGGATCTATCACTTACTCAGACCAATAAGCCATAATTACGACTAAAAAACAAATAAACTTTGCAACATGGGACCAATATACGAAGCTTCTGGGACTTGTTTGATTTATGGAAGGGATTATTACTTTGGCGGTTTTGATTTACTGTTTGGAACAACGAAAGTGCAAAGCAGAGACTTTGGTTGATATTGGATCAAAATATATTTTCTAGAAATACTAGGATAATGTAACTTGCAAATATTTCGAGCGTTATTTCTGTTTTTAACTATTCAAAGGTCAGTATTAATAGAAGAATGCATATATTAAGCAGATAGCAAAGGGCCGAGGCTGGAGCTATTAGCGAAATTAATTGACTAAGAATACATACAGAATTCAGTAACGAGCGTGCAACGCGGCGGAGCGTTGACGTGCGTGACAAGTATGCTGATGTATTACTGCGCCTTAAGTTATGGCCGCATAGTGAATACCAAAAGCGTGGTTGCCACATACGTCCTGCTGAACACTTTTAAAGCAGGTTTAAGGGTAGATATTTTGCAACCGGTGTGCGACATGAGGTGTAGTTGATTAATAATAAATGATTAATTTAATTTTAAGACACACACACACACATACACACACACACGCATACTCGTACGAACAAGCATGCGCGTGCGCGCACACACGCACGTTTTCACTCGCACACTCACACATATACAGGCATACACACACACACACACACACACACACACAAATGCACGCAGTGTCCGTTATTTATAAATTTTTAAAGGTAAAAAAAAATTTTATAGAAAAGAACAGTTAGTAAGATGGGCCCTGAAGATCTGCGGCTGTGGTTTTAATTACATGCTTCAGGCACCAACGATCTACAGCTATTTTCTTTAAATTATATGAATTCTATTAATAGTTATGAACATGATTACTACCGTGTAGTGACGGTGTTAGAATATTCACTACACTATATCATCCCGTGGGTGTTGTAAAAGGCAAAAGAAGGAAATAAACCGGAAGATATGCGGCAGTGTCTTCTTAATAACAATAATAAATAATAACTAAAATATATTTATAGTAAACATCCCTAAATATTAAATCCTTTCATATCACATTTGTAATGTTCCACTGTTACTTCAATATAAACATTATTATGTATAAAAATAGCTTAATGGCGACACATATATTTTGAAACACGACATCATATTATTATTTTAAAACTTCAACAGATTTGACATCATACAGGCAACTGAACAGAGAAATCTCCAAACGCATGCGGCGGGACTTACGCAACTTTAATACTGCTTGTATTGAAGAAGCGATCCAGTGGAAACAGGGCTCCAAAGTCTTTGCCAGTGACCTATCTGCCAGAAAGAGCCAACTGTATAATATAAAGACTGTGTGCGGCAGCATTATTTTCGGGACACCTGAGATTAAGTGAGATTGAGAGGTTCTATGGGCAGCTGCACGCATCATCGTTGGAGCCACACGCAATTGTGAGTAACGCTCTAAGAGCAAGTCTAGTCCGACACTATTCTGATGATATCCCGGACGTCAGTATGAGCGAGATTGGAATGGCTCTCCAGTACCTTAAAATGCCGTTTTTAAGGTACAGGAGTGGAGTCTCCGGGCTAGGATGGAATTACATCGAAGCTTCTGAAATCGGGTGAAAAACCGATAGTTAAAGTCCTACAGAAGCTCTTCAATTCCGTCCTCCATGTTGGCAATACTCCCGAGATGTGGAGCAAAATTGCGGTTATCTTGTTTTCAAGAAAGGTGACAACACCCTTTTGAAGAACAAGGTACCGATTTTCGAGAGTCAATACGAATCGTCTCGCGTGCAAACTCGACGACTTCCATCCTCCCGAACAGGCCAGTTTTTGAATAGGCTTTGACCACTGTGGACCACATACATACCTTTCGGCAAATTGTACAGAAGTCCGAGGAGTACAATCTGCCAAGCTTCAGATTTCGTTAAAATTTAGGTGGTGCTGTAGTCCATTCAGCGATGCCAAGTAGACTGTCAGTATGTCGAAGTGCTGAAGTGTTACAGTAGGACTGCGACGAATATTCGAATAAAGAACTAGAGCACGAAACCTATCGAACTACAGAAAGGTGTAGGACAAAGTGACGTAATATCCTCGACTCTTTACCGCGGCATTGGAAGACGTGTTCAAGCTACCGGACTGGAAAGATACGGTATTAACTTCTTTTGATTTGTCGACGATGTAATATTTATGACAGAATCACTGGAGAGCCTAAGCACTATTCTCAATGATCTCAACAGTCTCCCAATCTCCAAATCTCCCAAAAGAATAATTGTGAAAAATTGCAAATTTGGCATATAATTGGAAAATTTACATATATCAAAATGGATCTTGTAAAATACAGTATAATAACAACAGTTTACATACATCACAAAGGATCTTGTAAAAAATAGTATAATAACAATAGTTGAAAAAGGCGAGAGTAAACTTCAGGAAAACTTCAAAAAATACGACGGACAAAATAGTTAATACTGTTGTGCGCCTAAGTTGACGTCAGGTACCTGGCACTATGGCACTAGCGCCATCTAGTGTCGGAGACCAGAGCGAGGAGGGCTTCCTAGAAAATGTTAATCTTGAACTTTCGACCAACAGCGCCATCTAGTATCGAACAGAAGAATTAAGATTTCTAGAAGCCCCACACTCGAACTTTCTGCGTCTGGTCGGTCAGCGCCCGTATTTA
This sequence comes from Parnassius honrathi, assembly GCA_018247895.1. NCBI lineage: Eukaryota > Metazoa > Arthropoda > Insecta > Lepidoptera > Papilionidae > Parnassius > Parnassius honrathi. Next base: position 14,305 of record DWHP01002565.1, read on the forward strand.
CTGGAATATTCTGGATGTTT
>DWHP01002566.1:0-14324 GCA_018247895.1 Parnassius honrathi
CGCTGGTATTCTGTGAGAGCGTGGTCCCTCCCCGGTCGAGCCGACCCATTCGTGCTACAACTATACTTGTAATATAACTGCAGCATGGCTCTACCACATATATATGTGCCTCAAAGTAGCGGTGGAAAGGCATAGGCTGTTAAGGGTTCCATTTTAGACATCAAAGAGCCGGTGCAATAAGGTGTTCTCTAAAGTGTATAATGACTCAGTGCAAATCAATATAAATGATTCAGTGCAAAAGTAGCGACTCGATCAGGGAAAAAGAACTCTCGAATAGAATACGCGCAAAATACAAAAATTATACTGTTGTGTTTCGTACGGTTAGTCATGAGAACATTAGACCTCTTTAACTGGTAACGAGGCATTCTATTTTAGACTTTAAGATGAAAACGCAATTGCATTTTGTTTTTTTGTCATATTTTATTTTTGTATTATTTTTTTGTACAAACTGAAATAATAAACAAATTTACATTCCACCTGATGGTAAGTGGCCACTTCAGCCTTGGACACATGTAGCGAACGAAGGCTACAGATTCGCAGTCACCTCTGAGGACTAAGATGGGATGTTTCACAGGCTGTAATAATACTCTTCTCTATACCGTTCAGACCGGAACAAAGCAGTGCACTGCTAATTGACGGTAGAAATATCAGCTACCTAGACGGACTCATCGGCAGAAACGGTCGTACCTGGTAAAATTCTGTGGCGATACCAAAGTACTCGTACATTTGTGATTCTAAGAATTTGTATCATTCACAGTATTTGTAAGCGATTGCCGATATATTTTAGTAAACGAACGAGTCATTCTGATAAAAAATATGAGCTTCTAAGTAAATCGGGCATCAATCATGTTATGTTATTAATTTAGTATTTTATAAAAATAATTTTTTTTATTACCATGCAGTGGCGGTACTACTGAATTCACTACATCCCCCGTGTGTCCATGTGTCAATCCTTTGGTGCCGTAAGAGACGACAGAGGGAAGTCAAACAGGAGATGTGTTTGAAAAAACTTAAAAACTGAAGTTATCAAGCCGCCTGCCAAGCGTGGCGGCAAATATCACCTATGAGGCCTATGTTCATCCGTGGTGATTTGAGAGGCTGTAATGATGATGATAATGAAATCATCATAAAAATTCAAAATCAAAATGCAATTGCATTTTCACTCTAAGTTCTTAACATTTCTCATCACAATAACCATACGAAACACAGCAGCATAATGCTGGTAGTCTGCGTGTATTATATTCAAACGTTGTACTTCCATGATCGAGCCGCTACTTTTCTACCGAGTCATTATACACTTTAGAGAAGCTCTACCGTCTACCACCTTATTGCGCCGACCCTTTGAGGAATGAGATGGAACTCTTAACAACCTGTGTAGACAGGCACGCCAAACAGCACTGGGTCCACTGCTACTTTAAGGCATGTAGTTCACCTGTTGGAATGTGGAGTCTATATTGATCCTCGACTGAGAATCAAAATGCAGATGCGTCGTCACCCTTGAGGACTAAGATGGAGTGCCTAGTTTATAATAAAATGGGTATAGTACATACGGATGGCATGCTGCATCATTTAGTTGCTATTTTACGCTGGTATTATGTCGAGTCGACCCATTCCTGCTACAACCATATAATAGCTGCAACATGACCCTTTCACGTTTTTCATACGCACATTTTTTATTCTTAATCAAGGATAAATGTAGATGTTTATGGGCCATAGCATTCACTTACCAGCAAATGAACTGTGTGATCGTTTGTCACCTCTATTATAAAAAAAAACGTGTAATAGAGTTGGACCTATCTAGAATTACTCCTTGACAGATAGCTCCCTATCTGTCACGTAGCACTTCAGAAAGTGGCGAAACACTTCAAAACATCAGATCTTGTTATCAAAGTACGATCATGCAGCTGGATCATATATAGGTATTATTAGCATCTAAAAAAATGCGACATCGATTGACGGTAAGATAACATCGATCCTGATTTGTCACAGTATCACAATTTTTTTTGTCTGAGATTTTATCGATTTTAAACGATAGCGCTAGAATTTCTTTACTTTTTCATTTATGGTGTAAAACACAGAATGTTAAAGGTCTAAATATTAATGTTATTTGGAATGGAAAGGGTTGATATTATACATACTCCAGCTCTTTTGGGAATCACTTGTAACGCCAAACTTCAATGGGAGCTCCATAAATCTAAACTAGTAAGCAGATTTAGTAAAGCATCACATGCTGTAAATAAAATTAGAAAGTCTCTACAGCAAAGTACAGGTCAACATTATTATTTAAAAATATGTTACGTAAATCACTGAAGTGCAGAGTGCACGCAAGCAAGGAAAGAAGTGAACAAAGCAGTATTGTACCGTCGTCCAGGTCGACCTTTTCAGGATTCTAAAATAAAAATACCTAATTCTAGTGGGTTACCTAGCTGAACATCGACAACAGAATCGATAATATGGTTCCTGTAAAACAAGTTAGTATTTTGACTGAAACGTTGCAAAACAAAAAATAATATCGAAAACATTGTTAGCTACTTCTTTCAGCAGGGTTTTTCAATCAATTGAGTTAAAAGCGTTCTTTAGGTCAACTTTTACAAGAACATCTGCCATATGACCATAAACAATAATTAAAAAGCTGAAGGTACTCCGGGTTAACATTGACATCTGGACGTCAGTCACCTCAGTCCCCCGTGACCATGGGTGCTGGAAAGCACCCAAAACGTCGGGGATTAAAAACCAATTAAAATTAAACGCGATCAAATCCGTAAAAGTAGTTTTAATCAAGAACATCTGCATTAGAGTTTGTTTAATGTACGTTTAAGCTAAATGCGTCAAAGTCTCTCTGCCACTTTTATTGTCAAAGCATACGAGTAGTGTGCAGGCATTAAAAATTTGTCTTTCGGTTAATTATGTGCCTGTGAGTTCATTTTTATGTCTATATGTCTATTGGCGTCAAATGTCATAAGCGTCAAATATTATCACATCGTCAAATGAAACCAACGGTCATAAAGCGTTACTGTTTTCCTTTTTTTGTAAAGCACATAAAAATAGGAAATGAAATTGAGATTAACATTAACAGAAAGCATAAAATTACATAATTTTGTAATGTCATTGAGAAGTATCTTGCCTGCGTCGTCGACAAACGTGGTAATAAGACCTTTAAGATGTTGAGACGAATTCCATCAATGCCGCGAGCAGAGACATTCGGATATTACATAATTACATCCAAACTGTCTTTTTCAGAAATTTGTAAAGGTTTCGTTGAAGCACTGTGAGACAGCGGTAAATTTTGAGAGATTGACTGAAGGATGCTTTTGACGAGGGGCTTCAAGAGTCTGGATATTACGAGGAGCTAGGATGTCGTCTGAGAATAAAATACGGAATGCAATTTTTAAGTTGTCATCCAATAAATTTGAATCAATTACCTTTTTAAATTAAATTCAGGACAAGATAACCGAGTATTAATAAATTAAATTGAAAAGTTTACTAAAAACTTTCAATTGCAATAATTTTTTCGGTGTCGCGGTGACTGAAATCAAATGATAAAGGTATTAATATTTAATTCGCAACCATCCGCTTAATAAAGTACAATGATGTGTATAGCGGTCTTAGCGGTCAGCCGCCGTAGAGTCTACATCACTACATCGGCGAAACACGTGTCGTATTATCGTCAATGGTGTGTCTTTCCTGGAGTAGTGGTGTTGGGAGTAGTGGTGCTGGGATTAGTGGTGACGCGATTAGTGCACGCAATTGATGGAGGGCGTGAGGTGCTCTTCAATCCAGGTAAGGCATATCATTGTATTTTATTAAGCGGATGGTTGCGAATCAAAGATTAATATATTTATTATAATAAATTTCCGCAAAGTAACGCCTGATTCTATCTACTATCTGGAATCAAATGGCTAATGTTATAGTGGTTTATAATGTAATCGACTTAAATAAAAAATAAAAACGTACTGTGGAATATAAATGCGGCCTCTTATCTACCACTGCTCTGTAACGTCAATCACAGAGTAGGCAGAAATATACAGGCAACGCTGTTTTAAGACAAGAACGCTTGCCCTAATGACTACAGTGCAATATCGAATCCTTTCTCATGCGTCATACTTGCGAACAGGTGTTGCTTGTGGGAACTGGTCCTTTTTTGTTTTTTATATAATAAGGGTGGTAAACAAGCACACAGTCCACCTGATGATAAGTGGATGCTGTGGCCCGTAGACATTCACATTTATCCTTGATTAAGAATCAAAACGCTTCAATAGAGCTCGTATACATGCTGCATCTTAAGACATATCCTTTGCGAGACATTATTAGGGTAGTTGAGCATAGTCCAGCTATATGTCATAAGTCAATGTAACTTATTGTCTATGGTAATCAAGCCTTTGTTGAGTTTGGATTAGTCCAAACTCCACAAGGGCTTATTAGAGCTTGATTGATTTAATGATTAGGTTCAGTCAGCTCTAACCTTTCGGTGATCGCTTCCAGTTTTTACCTTCGCGATCACCGAAATATCGCTTAACAGTTACAACAGAAAATCTAAGTAGTATCCTCTTACCGTTTATCAGGGTATATATAATAGGTATGGTCAAAATATTGTGGATAATTATAAAAGCATTTTAAATTTTAATCATACTTTATTTACATAACATACAAATATATACAATATTAAAAAACCGTAATAAAAATCTACATTATACAGTCCTTCTCACCGGTGTATAACGCCAGCTGCATTTCCTCGCTGAATGGTTATATTTCGCCTTTGAGCGAGAAAAAAACGGATTTCTTAAATAGTCTCGAATACAGTTCCTTTAGGAAGTTCAACGCACGTGGCCACCACGGACCAAAAGTCTTTGCAGCAAATGGCATACATAAGAAGTCATCTCTCAGAGACCAATAATTTCCTCAATTACTTAGTTCAGCTGCCTCTGATGCATCTCCAGCTCTAAAGGAGGTATCGCTGAGATGAGAGGCTGCCAAAGAGTCAATGAAGTCAATGAACCAAAACCATACCATCGGGTCTCCGGCCATGGTCTCCAAATATTATAACGTATCTAAAACCTAAGGAAAATTTATATAGACAATAACTCTTTGGGTGACGTTGATTTAAATGAAATGAAAACTCTTAATTTTTTTTTGACGTAAGTAAATAATATGTAATGAAATATCGTTTGTCATTCAGCGACATATTAAATTATTTACTGAATTCTTTCTTCTCTAGTCAAAGCTACTGAATGACAAAATGAGTTTATACTGTCCAAAGAAGAAACGGTGAAAGAAACTTCGCAAGTAGGGTTGCCAGGTCTTAAAACCGAAAAGCCGGACAGACCAGCGAGCTTAGTCGGACATTTCTGTAAAAAGGCCGGACAACCTTAATTCTTTAGTCTTAGTTCACAACATGACCATGTTTTTAAAGTAAAACAATGCTTTTTATTATTTACCATAAAACCTTCTTGAATTCTAATGAAATTAGAAAATGAATAAACCACTTCTTTATTATTAATCATTCAATATTGATTAGAATATTAATTTAAATAATTGCAGTATTATGTATATAAGTACATGAAAAATTAAAAAAAAACACGGTCAAATTTAAAAAGCCTAACAAAAGTGGATAGGCCGGACACGCAACCAAAAGTTTGACTGTGTCCGGCTTTATCCGGACGCCTGGCAACGCTTTTCGCAAGTATCGTATTTTTGTATTTTAAAAAAATGCAAGAATATGACATTTTTTATTAAAGTTGAAAAGGAATAGACCCATAGGTAATCAAAGCATGTTCTATACTAAAATTGCACTTTAATACTCACAAATATGAATAATTAAAGCTAATGAAAGTATTTTAAATCGGTGCAGACCAGTCCGCAGAATTACACCAGTTCTTGGGTATGACGCACGAATAAGAATATAATAGAATCATTTTTATTCAATACTAGTGACCCGCCCGGTTTCGCGCGGTCGATTCCTGCATATCAACAACAGCGTCATTTACCATTCCAAATGTGAATCTAAGCAATCTAGAAACCCATTCAAAAACACGCAAAAAATTTCATAAAAATCAGCCGTTTTTGAGTTTTAGCGAGACTCATAGAAAGTTTATTACGATGAGTCGGCTCGATCGGGGAAGGACCACGCTCTCAAGGAAAACCAGCGTAAACTAGCAGCTTAACGCTGCTGTGTTTTGTATGGTGAGTGTAGAGAACCGGAGACCCGTTTTACGTGGATCGAGGCATTCCATCTTAGTCCTCAGGGGTGACAACGCATCTGCATTTTGATTCTTAATCGAATGCAGATGTCTATGGCCCACAGCATCCACTTACCATCAGGTGGACTGTGTGCTCGTTTGTCACCCTTATCCTATAAAAAAAGTCATTTTTTACTTTTCGAACCACTGGTTCGAAAAAAGTACCTCTGTACTAGGAAGAACCATCAAGAAATCCACCGGAACTTTTTTTTAAACATTACTTAAATTATGCTTTTAAAAAGCATAATGAATGTATAAATAAAAAAATTTATATAACAATCGTATAAATATAATATTTATACGAATGTTATGAAAACATTTAGAAACAACACGGTAGCGATCACCTTATTCCCAGGGGTTATTATCATCGCGTACTCTCTAGTGGAATAATAAACCTTATTAAACACATTTTGCTTAATAATAATGAAATCAATATTGCATTGTAGTCGTTAGAGTAAACGTCTTAAAAGAGCATTGCCTGCGTTTTTCTGCTTACTATGTTAAAGGCTATTATTATATAGGAATAAAATATTAACCACGTAAACAACACAATATTTTCTTTAAGAACAAAGCCTGTCAGGAAGAGTCACCGTAGTTTATCGTGGCCATATTAAGACATTAACAACGTATACGGCCTCTAGGGTTTCCCCTTATTCACTGGAAGTTACACATCGGGGTGAATGAGCGATAAATTTTTCCGTTTACCTTGTTTCATAGATGAAATTATTCCGTACGTGTGTAAGTGACAGAACTCCGGCTAAACACGGTAGTACCGATTTTGATATTTTGTGTGTGTGATTAAATTGATTCGAGAATGATTTAGATTAACCATTGGACCCACAGAATACTATAATACACAATAGAAATGCAGTCAACCTTATGTTGTACGACGTAAGGCGTCGCCGGGAACACACATACAAGCAATTACGTCGTATTATCAGTTAATTACTATTACAAACCCGATTCGCTGTATTGACAAACGGATTTTAATACATATTTATTTGTAAATAGCGTGCGGTTTGGCATTTTCTTAATAATTTGCATGCGAAATTTGGGACCGATTGTGACTTCAAAACACATCTCGTGTTGACAACTATACGTTATTTTTACGTAAATGCGTTGTTATTACGTGAATTGACGTGTTAGTGACATTTAAGTGGCTACACGGGCCCCGCCCACTCCCCCGTTCTATTATGTGTGTATTATAGTATTCCATGATTGGATCCGATAAGTGACGCTGTTATCGAGATCCAGAAATCACCCGTGCGATTGTGCAATTCACTTGTAGAGCCTCTTCTGTACTAATGAGTTCTCGGTGGTGCAACACAGTTACAGTATCCCTTTTTAAAAGTTGGTTGCAGGTGTCCATGCAACGCCGTTTACCACCAGGTGTAATTTTATTTCGTTTGTCCCCGGAATTTAATTTGAAGATATATACGAGGACAGGGAAATTGTTAAACTGTATTAAGTGTTGATTAACTAAGCGCTCGATAGTGAAGAAAAACTATTTCGAGATAAAAAATATTTTGAGGAGTACGAAGCCTGCTACCTTGCATTGAGGTAGCATTGAGGTGCATTCTAGATATATCGAATCTGATCTAACCCTTTCAGAAATAAAAGGAGTCTGTATGCAGTGGTACATATTTACTACTTTACGTAGCAAAAGGATTCGGTTCTTAGCACTTGTTTAAATTTATTAAACGATCCGCTCCGGCTTCACACAGTCATTTCTTAATCATGACCACGGCTCCCACTGTTTTCGACTATAACTAAGGATTATGCAGGTAACCCCATAATTATCCCATATTTTTTTAACAAACTCGGTCAAGCCAGAATTTTGTATGGCCTACTAAGGTACGTGAGGGTAATATGGTCCACCTTAAGCTTTGCCGCCCTATAAAACCAAATCTAGTACAGAGACAAAAACACAAAGTAGTATTCAAAATAATATATTAACAAAAAAAATACAAACAAGCTGGCAATAATTAGGAACACTTCGAAAAAAATCTACTTAAAATAACTAACTGCACTACACCGTACTAAAATCGACTAAAATATTTACACATATAAAGCACCGCCCTTTTCATCCCTTTTTTCACCATTTGATTAACCGATGAAGAGCTATCGTATCACAAAGCCATCTATGCAAACGAGGCTGTTGTTTTTGAGTTATAAGAAAGTGACTATATTACCCTCACGTTTATGGACCACGAAAGTAGCGCTACCGATCGGGTCCTATTGTAAATCTAAACCATCCACAGGGACCCACTCAAACACACACAACAAATTTTATTGAATTCGGTTCGGAAGTTCAGTGACAAATATACACGTGCCGAATAATTATCTCTATATATAATATTCTATTGCTGCCCGTTAGTCTCAAAAATAGCTTGAGCGATTAAAATAATTTTTTTGTGCGTGTTTGAGTGGGTCAAAAGGAACTCAATTGGACCTGGTAGTTAGCGCTGTTGTCGAAATCCGGAAAACAGCCCGTGCAAAGCCGGCGTATCACTAGTGTACCTATAAAAAGATAAATATTATATGGTGTATAGCGCTCCGCGGTCGTACGGCATAGTGACGTCACTGTAGTACATTTTGACAGCTGCCACTCATTACACTGTAATACCACGGTAATTTTACGGTCTTTACTTATCACAATTTATCATCTACGCAACATGTTCCGTAGCCCCAGCACCCTCAAATACAGCGGGCATTCAGGAGTGGAGCCACATTAGAGCTATATTAGTTGTAGCACGAATGGGTAGGCTTGTCCTGGGTAAGACCACGCTCTCACCGAATACCAGTGTAAAATAGTAGGGTAATGCTGCTGTGTTTCGTATGGTGAGTGTAGAGAACCGGAGACCCCTTTTTATATATGTATAATGCAAGAGTTAGATTTTTTTATAGTATTAGGGTGACAAACGAGCACACAGACACACCGGTTTTAGCATTACCGGTACTTAAGGCGAGATTTCTGCGTACGTAGATTTTCCGCCCTACTTTTTTCCTTTTCTATCCCGCTAACACAGCAATCTGTCGTGGACATTTAGCCGTTTCTTTATCTGAGCTATGTCTGATTATTTTTATTTTATTGGGAGTTGTCCGTTGACCACTCTCACTTGGTGGATCGTTTCATGAGATTTGGAACGCTATTCCTTCTCAGTCTTATGTACATGGTACTTCCAGAACCCATTAATTTAGCAGCCAGAGCGTTAATATGTGAAGTTAATTTTTGTTGGTATTTTAAGCTTCGAGCAGCGATTTCTTGTTTCACAGCGTTGAGCCTCAAGTCGTGCAGAATATATTTATTGTGGATGCATTTTGGAATGTTGAATATAGATCTAATAGCTTTAGTCTGAACCCTTACAGGATTTCTATGTTGCTATTACTTGCTGTTCCCCAAAGTTCTATTCCGTATATCCATACTGGCTTCAAATAGTTTGTAAACTGCTAATATAGTTTTGTAAACTGCGATTTTGCTTTCGTTTGTTAGCTGAGATTTTTTGCCATTCAGCCAATACATAGATCTTAATTTTGCGCCCATGGTTTTTCTTTTACTCCAGATATGTTTCTGCCAGATCAGCCTCCTATCCAGATGCATGCCTAGGTATTTCGCGGTACTATCGCGTGGGATTTGTTCTCCATTCAGTGTAATTGGTGGACAGTCACCTCTTTTTAGAGTGAAGGTTACGTGAACTGGTTTGCTTTAATTAGCCTTTATTCTCCATATTTTCAGCCATTTTTCTATATCAGCAATGTGCTTTTGGAGATGTGCTGATGTGGTTGTCGGGTTGGCATCAACTGACATTATTGCAGTATCAACAGCGTATGTGGCAATAAAGGTTTTATCATCAACAGGGATGTCAGCAGTGAATATCAGATACAGTATAGGCCCCAATACGCTCCCCCGAGGTACCCCTGGTCTGATTTCGAACAGATCAGTCATGGTGTTGTTCGGTTTAACTTCATAGCATCTTTTGTTTAAGTAGCTTTTCAGTAAAAAGTAGAAGGAATGTGGCAGGTGTTTTTGATCTTGAATAACTTTCCACTGGGCCGTCGTGTCTTTTAAGTTTTTTATTTGGTACTTTGTCTCGCTGCCATTCGTTCATTGGTTGTTCGTCCTTTTGTTTTTGGAAGATGTCTGTCCGACCTGGCGGACTCCATAAATCTGCATCTTCAGATTGCATATCACTGCCTGGGCGGCTACTAAAAGAAAATGATCTCGGTCTTGCTTGGAAGAATGGAGAATTTGTTGTGTATAGGTTTTTGGGATTTGTTTTCATTGTTCTGCATTTTGATACCTACGAGTATGGACGATAAAAGGGTCACTCTCAGGGTGACGCAATTCCTGAGAGAAGGCTATGTACAATGGTGTTCGCCTGGTTCACCAAGGTTGGCGCTAGTGACTGGGACCCCCAGCCATACATCCTTTTGGCGCGTCTCCCACCGTAGGATTGGGGTGAATTTTTATTGAGGCTTTCTACCTCTCGGCACGGGCAGTACAGCCAATGCTCCCGATTCTGTGCATTACCACAGTGTAGCGGGTGACGGTAATCGTTTCCTATCACCATCGGTTTGGTCTTATTTGGGTTATTTAATCGCCGCCCGATACTTTGCGTTGACCTCTTACGACTATTTTGGTCTATCCTCAGTCTGCCCTCCTCCTTTCGTATACGGGCTTGGGACCGTCAATGGCGGAGCTTCCCGCCCTAGTGACAAATTTAATATTTATAAAAAAATAAAATAAAAAATAGTTTTTTAAAAACAATCGTTTATTTCAATTATCGCTTTTTCTAATAAAATTTTACTTTTCTAGCCTTTCTATCGGCAAGCTCTTTTATTGAGGAATCGAAGTTGATTTCATCTGCAATATCATTTTCGATTGACAAAGTTGCCAATTTTGTCAACCTCGATTGAAATATTTTCGATCGCAAATACGTTTTTTACTAGCTTAAGCTTAGAGAAACTTCTTTCCCTATTCGCTACCGTTACAGGTACAGTGATCAATATTCTTAAAGCTATCCATATATTTGGATACAATTCTTGTACGTTGCGGTCTTTTATAAAATTTAAAATATACATAGGTGTAACAACATCGTCTTCATCAAGCAAAAAGGATTTCGGGCTTATAGGTTCCTCACACAACGCATGACCATATACATTTGATTTGGACTCTATTGTTAGTTTTAATTGGAAATCACCACAGAATTTGAGAAGGATCTGGGTTTTCAGGAATCCTTTTTATATTAAACAAGAAAGACCACGTTTCTGCATAGTTGTTTAATTGTTCAAATCTGTCACTTAGTGAATTTAAAGAAGTGTCCTAAAGACATTTTAAAAATTCGACTTCTAATTTCTTTTGTAGATCTGTTATTTGTCATTACTAGCAGCAAAATTTTTACCAGCTTGGCTTTACATACTGATTCAATTTCAAGTTCTTCCACCAACTCTCGCTGTTGAAATGGCGCTTTCAAAGGCCGTTTTTCTATACTCTTTCAAGAAAAAGCAGCATTTTCTGAGAATCTCTGTGCATTTACCAAGGTCCATATTTGGGTGATTGCAAGGATTTACCAACGACATTTGTCTGGAACAGTACATCATACCGAATAACCAGTAAAACTATAAAGCTAAAATCGTTTAGCTGTTGGACTAGAGTGGTGGCCTCGTGAGAGATTGTTTTTTTTTTTTCGATTCCAATAGCCAAAGTAATTAAAGCATCATGAACATTACTGGTTTGATAACGGACTACTTTAAAACTGCTTATTCTTGCTTCCTAACGTGTTTGACTGAGCTTTTTATAGAATATAAACCTAAGTGATCATTTAGAATTTTTCATTGATGAATTGAAGCCGAAAACAATGTGAAAATCTCCAAACAAAGTGACAAATTTTACTGATGACTCAGCAGCATCGCATAGTACGAGATTGTAGCTATGGCAGCCACAAGGTACATATTAACTAAGGAGTTTAGTCCAGAATTGTTCCCAACATTTTTTCTTTTCGTAATCGCCCCGTTGTCATACCTCTGAGCTCTAAAATTGTCCAATTCAAGTCTATGTTTATTTAAACCATTACTAATAACATCAGTTAAACCTTCACCACTGGTATCATCGATTTTTAAAATTCTATGAAATGCACCTATAAACTTATTTTATTTACATCTGATGATGTAAATAAAATAAGTGTAAAGGTGCTACTGCTATTATCATCATCATCATCATCATTACAGCTCTTCATAATTCCACTGCTGAACATAGGCCTCCCCAGGGCATGCCACAAAGCACGGTCCTGAGCCACCTGCATCCATCGACTTCCTACATGTCTTACCAGGTCATCACTCCATCTAGTGGGGTGTCACCCTACACTTCGCCTACAGGTACGAGGCTGCCACTCGATAACCTTTTTTCACATAGTATTAGGATTTTTTGGCTCAGGATGTAATTTCGGCCTTTACTTTTTCACCCATGAGTTCTATTAATTCGTTCTGAATATCTTTCCTTCAGTAGTGGTCTGAAATATTACCTTTTACTAATCTAGCTAGCTAATCTAACTAAGCTAATCGCAAATGCTCCTGCACAACTGGATCAAATTTGCCTAATAGTTGTGCTAAACCCAGGAACTTTCCGTTATGCGGCGTACATAATTTATCTGAAGTTTCCTCTAAATTCCTCTAAATACCATGTTATTTTTAGTAATACGCATCAATCTAGTCAAAACGATATTCCATCTTGTAATTTCTTTTCAAATCAAATTATGTTCTTGGATATCTATAGTTCTACTTGTTTTTAATCTTATTTCAGTATCAATCCACGTAAAGTAGAATTTCTTATGAGCGCTGCTATTCTCATGAATTTTCAATATTTCAGACAAGTGTTTCCAGTCGTTATAACTTTCATATACTAAATTGGCTACCGACCTACAACCAAAAAGTCGGCAACAGAAACAATACACCCGATCTTTAGAAACAGAATATATTATCCAGCGATGCTGAATTATTTAATTAATTACTTGCAAGTTTTATCGAGTAGTGAATATTAGAGAAATGTCTTCTCTTGTCATCCTTCGGATAATTATAATTATCGATATGAGTTTGCGTTGGGCTATTAGTTATTATTTGATCAATAATTTTATTATTTCGAATAGGTGGCCAAGTGGCCGCATCCAATATATTTGTAACAGCAACATTAACATAAATTTTTTTGTCATAACCATCTAAAATGTGATATTTTACATTGCCAGTAGTGTCTCTTAAGTAAGATGTGATGTTGTAACACAGCCTATCACTTCATTCTTTTTGGAAAATTCGTTAACACTCTTTAACGGTAAGGGGCTCCGCAAATGACACACCTGTTTGTATTTGAGACGTAGAATCAACGTTTAAGTCTTCATATTTTTTGTTATATACTTACCTATGTTCGTTAATTGTTTTTGTTTTTTGAAATACCCTTTATCGACTTTCCGTTTTCTATTTTTTGCCGAGACGCCTTTATTTGGCCCGGACTACTGCGCTCAGACATTTAAGCTTCAATCAATCAAATAGTATAACGTATGTACCTATATAAAAATATGTTTAAATAGAATCTGCAACAAAATAAATATTGCTGAACAATTCACACTGTGATTTTTTAAATCGATCTGCAACACTGAATTGATTCATGAACCCCCCGAATCGAACCTATTCACATTATCATAATAAAAGAATAGTAATAGACAAAATTATACTTTATTTTTAATTTTTTCAAACAAAAATTGATATCAATCGAAAAGCTATCGGTTCAAAACACTGAAAATTATTTGTAAAAACCAATTTTTGGAAAATTTGAGGCAATATCTCTTCTTATTAATTAAAGCTACTTTTACCCCCCGCCACTTAAAACACCCAAAACGTCGGGAATTTAAAATAATTAAGAATTTTACGCGATTAAGTCCGTAAAAGTAGTTTTAATTAATGTGTAGTGTTTGCGTAAATATAATAGATCAATAATTATCTATTTTTAAACGAATCTATTTAAAAATTTTGAATACTTAAGTTTTTAGTAAAAAGTTAAAAACTGAAGTAGGGATGATTATGATTCACTCAGATGAAGTA
>DWHP01002567.1:0-14324 GCA_018247895.1 Parnassius honrathi
GACAGTGCAAGATCCCTCCCGCCGCCTGAGTGATATGTTAAAAAATAGATCCTATTACGTGCCTCTATATAAATTTACCAAAAATACGGTGGGGAAATTATAATAAACCGAATAAAAATACTTAAGACTTGGCCTAAAGGTATCAGGCCATAAACTCCAAAAAAAAATTGCATTCGGTCTTATAATATTGGCTATTTATTTCCAACTATGCAACTTTATACATAAGTTTGCTTGCGGTTTCACTTGGGTAAATACATGTAACTGAACCGACTGTTTTACGCTATTAAAATCAGATCGAAATCGTTTATTTTAGAAATAACTGTCTTTCAGGAGATCACGTAAGTATTTGATAGTGTCATCTGTCGTTATCAGTAGTGACGCAGCGTGGGTCGTTCAGTCAGAAAACACTCATTTTGCAACATTTCCGATTTGATTTCACAATTTTGTTGCTTATTTTGTAATTTGACGATTTTTTATTTAATTGTAACAATTAACATCAAATATTTATTGTATTTGAATTGTTATCTAATATTTGTTGTTAATTTGTAATGTTCTTACAACTTAACAACCTTTTTCGGGTATTACGTTGTTTGTTATATTGATTCTCTGTGATTTTTCGAAATATATCTAATTTTTGTTTATTGTTTAAACTAATGAGCATATTAAGCTAAGTCCTATTTGATAGAAAATTAGAGCACATGCGTCTTTGATACTGTATCTTTTTTAATAAAATTGACAAACTGATATTATTTTCTAGAACGTGCCTACATAGTTTTGTTGACTTTTGGTTGTTCATATTCAAAATAGGATTAAACTTCATTTTTTAAGGGCAAACGGGTCGTGCTACGATAATAGAATCCGTTAAAAGCATTGTATATAAACATCATACGGTATATTTTATTTCATTAATTTTCTAAATATTGTATTATTCAAGTCAATTCGAGTATAAATCATATATAAACTTCTCCACTGGGCATGGACCATTTCGTCTCTTCCTTGGGAGGGTGATTTTAACATGATCACACGTAGCGGATATGTTACCTTTTTTATAGGATAGGGTGACAGACAAGCACACAGTCCACCTGATGGTATGTGGTTACCCCGGCCCATGGACATCTACATCCATCCTCGATTACAAATCAAAATGCAGATGCGTTGTCACCCGTGAGGATTAAGATGGAATGCCTCGTTTCCAGTAAAAAGGGTCTCCGGAATTTACTTACTTATTTAAGTAGGTCAAAATCAACAATTATAGTAAGACCGAAAATCTTTGCCTGAAAAGTTCTCAACTCGTGTTAAATAGCAACTTTTTTATTAAGTTTTACACAGACTTTCTTTGCGTAGTTCAAATCATATCATAGTAACAAGTCAGTAGTGTAAGTAGTGACAAGTCAAAAATGTAAAAGCAACCAAAAATAATCTTATTAGAACACTAGAAATAAAATGTTTAAATGGCTACTGAAAACTAAACGGGCCAAACGCGTGTTTCGGATACAAGTTGGGCAGGGTTCCGTTGTGTACCTAAATTCTCTGTGCAATATTTCGTAAATTTAAAAGTCACATTATTCGTTATAATTTCAATATAATTGTCCAAAAAGAACAGGAAAATTATTGAATTCGTTAATTAGGAAGGTAAAGAAACTCCTTTGTGTGATATTTCAATGCACTACTTATATGGAGAAAAAATATATAGAATATAGTCTTGTAACATCATATTGAGACATGTTTAAAAAAATGTCCCTTTTTATATTTTAACGGCGGCCCGAGCCTTTAGAAATTATAACACTGTGCCTCACTAGACAGACAGTAAGAAATTGTAAGGGTTCCTTGTATGATCGTAACCCTAAAAACAAAGATGTAGCGATTGCATTCGGGTTGCAGAGTAGGTACGTACACTCATCGCGGCTGCGAGCACGCAATCGGACTGGCGGCGACCAGCAAATTATAGACAAATTTCGATGAGGTATTATTTTTTCAACGCGCTCGGGTGAGAAATGCGTGATTGGGGGCCGGCTCCAGATTACAGACCGCGGCGACACGCCACCGGCCGCGCTCTCTCTTACTTATAACCATTATTTGGACCATAATAAAATGTTAGCGAGTAATTATTGCCACCCAACAAGTAAAATTCATTTTAGAGATATTTTAAAATTATTATCACAATTAAGGTTTTCTACAGTTCGCATAATATCAGTGCGCTAATCTGCGAAAGGATCGGCGGCCATAATTTTGCTCCTAAAAGAATATGAACAGTCTTCCATTTCAACGGGGTGTGTTATAGCCCAGTCATTACAAAACTGCAAATGTAAATTTGAGGGCAAATAGCTGGTGCGATTTTGTAAATTATAGGATTGATTCCGATAGTAACTTTCAAGACTACGTGGCTACTGTGGTGTCTATTAGAGTTTTGATAATAGAATAACAGCATTAATTAAATAAGTTCCGATAAAAAATTGACATGAATAGCATGGAGTAGAAAAAATTTTATGCAATAAAGATTACCAGAATATATATTGAAATAAGTTTTATACTTGGTGGAGTCATGCTGCAGTTATATTAGTAGTATAGTTGTTGCACGAATGGGTCGTCTCGACCGGGGAAGGACCACGCTCTCACTCATAGAACGCCAGCCTAAGTGTTTCGTATGGTGAGTGTCGAGAACCAGAGACCCTTTTTAGTGGAAATAAAGCATTCCATCTTAGCCCTCACAGGTGAGAACGCATCTACATTTTGATTTGTAATCGAGGATAGATGAAGATGTCCACGGGCCACAGCAACCACCTACCACCAGGTGGACTGTGTGCTCGTTTGTTATCCTATCCTGTAAAAAAAGTAAATTGGTTATATCTATACCTGTTTCATTATTTTTGTAGTCGATTACTGACTTTTGTAGTCGGTAACTGAAAATAAGTATCATTATTATCTTTTTAATTCCCGATATTTCGATATTGTAATGTGAAGTATATTATATTTCTTGAATATACTACGAAGCTGAATTTATATATATTATATTTATTTTCTTTTTTTTTAAATTTTACTCTAAGAGACTTTTCTGGTTCTAGTTTCTAAATTGCTCTTATGGCTCTCTTCTGTAATTGGGTGTCTTATGTAATCATATCATCATAAAAGATACTTTCTCGAGGAGGAAGAATTTAAAATAATTTCAAGGTATAAAACCTAATTATTGTCCATTATACATAATAAAAAAACTGTAACTCAACATCTAAATACAAAAATATCTAAATAAAAATAAAGAAAAATTATTGCCACTTGTACGCAATTTACTAATTCAAGGCGAAACATCGCTAACAAATTAATATGATGTTAATATGTGCATTCCGAGTGCACCGCGAAGCGACCGGCGCGCCAGATTACAAGGCGGACGGTAATGGACCCGTCGCGTCCCACCCTATACTCAACTTAATGCTCTCGCAATTTCACTCGAAATAATGAACACAATAAAAAAGACGTTTTGCCGGATCCTTAAATAACTGCTGGCGACGACTTACTGATTCGCGGGGATCATATTGATATCCAGTGATGTGATCCAATCATGTTTTGATATAATTTGACACTAATTTTCTATCGACATTCATCAATATATTAACTTAGTTTTAATAAAACTAATTGTTAGCTTAGTGGTTTAAAAACCCAAAAAAAAAATGTTAAGATTAATAATAAAATTATAAGTACTATCTAGTTTTAAGTATATTGTGTTTAAATTAGTTTAAAAACACCTTTCTCCCTCCCACAATCACGCGTGCAAACACTGCCACCATTAAGCCAACGCCACTATTACATTCAACGCTTAAACTTCTAATCATAACATACATCATCATGTTCCACCCTCAAACGATACACTACGAGTATGTCTGTAGAAATATAAGCACTCCCAGATGGCTAACCGCTAAGCTTTTGCACGTGAGTCTTGGCAGATTAATTTTCTCATTTTTTATAAGTAAACTAGCTTGCCTGGCAGACGTTGTTCTGCCTTTTTCGACGACCCTTTGTCATGTCCTATTAAAAATCCTTAAATTCGCAAAAAAAATTGTGAGTCACACATGGGCATAAAAACTATCCTATCTCTCAAGTTGGACCAAGCTGCACACGGTGTGCAAATTTGACTAAAATCAGTTTCATGTTATATAGTTATATTTCAGTTCATATAGTTGTACACAGTTTAGAAGTCCATTGCGGACAAACGACGTGACACGTAATTTATATATATTGAGATAGTAGACATTAAGTAAGTATGTATATTTTTTTCCAACTATATTCTATTTATTTGCTATTTATTGTATCCTATATCCTTATTACTTATTTATTAAATATATGAAGTGGTTGTTTACACCTGCCACAGTTCCTCAGATCATCCACGGTTATATCAAATCAATATCATACGAATCATATGGGGTGCCATAAGGCATTAAGTCGGCCCTTTATATCCCTTATTATACCTAAGGTGTACAATAATGGGCAAAAAATGGGCTCATGGGCAAAAAAATTATCCTATCTCTCAAGTTGGACCAAACTGCACACGGTGTGCAAATTTGATTAAAATGGTTAAGCAGTTTAGGTGTCCATCGCGAACAAACAACGTGACACGTAATTTATATATGTATATATTAAGATTTATCAAAGTAGTCTCTTATTTTAACTATCTTAGGGATTTTTTTTTGTATTTACAACAAATATTTTTTATACAGTAGTCAAAACATTTTTTTTCGAAAAAGCTGTCGGTTTTTCTAACTGAACAAGCGTTTTGTAAAACCTGAGGAATTTGAGCAGTATTTTTACTGCAGACCTAATAAGGATCGAACTGTTATAATTATTATATTATTGTATCATTATACATATACGGCTGGACAGAGGGAGTAAAAATATAGACATTTCTCTGACATAATAAATACATACACTGGTTGCTAGTCCTCATAGTCAAAGCTAGGCAATAGGCATTAACAAACCTACGATATTAACCAATAGAGGTATCCACTGTTGTGCCTAAGTATAAAGAGATCCAGTATAATTATAGTCTGTAAGAAATTCCATCTTAGCCCTCTGAGGATGCATTTCAGCATCGGTAACTTTCCTTGTTCAAAGTTGGCTGCACGTGTCCGTGATGCACTAACCACTTATCATCAGGTAAACTTCAGTTACGTTCGTCAGTTAAATTTTATATAAAATAATATAAGAGAATTTATTATTTTTTATTTATATCTAAACTTTGGCATTCTTTACTACATTATAAATAATAGGTAAACAGATCGGGAACTTCAATGCTCCTCTAGGATATCGATACAAATACAATAAAAGAAAGAACGCTGCGGCAGCGAAACTAAAACAGACGGATTTAAGTAAAGGCGGGCGGAAGTGACAGTCCTGGGGAGGGCCGTACCGGGGGAGAGAGCTCGGCCCAACGTGTCCAGCGCCCATCAGATACCAGCAACTATGACGACAATTTGCGACCGCCCGCTTAGTAGGATGAGAACAACGAAACAACTTTAACTCTCGGGCTATAATTATCAATTTTTTAAATCATTAAATTAGTGAAAGACGATTTGTTATTATAAATATACGTTTTATTTCAGTAGTAACAACGAGATTACTGACCACCGATAGTAGATTTTCATTGCACTATTGTCTAATCTCTTTGTACATAGATTACGATTACGAGGTTTGTTGCTGAGAAATAAAATCGATTTTCTCTAAAATCGAATCTTCGGTTTCATTAACCCACCATACAAATCATAGCAAGGTTATGCAGATCAAGAAAACAAGCCACTCTTAGCGTAAGAGCACAACATAGCGACAACTGAATCACACTGGACATATCATTAAATACCCAAACCGGACTTAGGAAGAAGCCCCAAGTACGCAAGGCTGTCGAATTCTCCATACTATATTATTGCAACCAGAGGTGAAGTATTTATAAGCTGAAAAGGATATTATGATATTCTCATTATATTTGTTAGAACAACAGGTAGTCCCTAAACGCATTCAAAGCACCGAAGTTGAATCATAAAAATTTAAATTCGATATCGATAATTAGTAATGTACACGAAACATACAAAAAATAAATGCTGAGTAACGAACTGAAATAAATCCTAATGTGTATTAGCCAACTTTCTAAAACAACATTACGCGACAACATCAAACAATAATTTAGGGAAAAGCAATTATCATTATCCAGATAAAAGGGTCGGAGGCGATCGCATTAACATCATAAAACAGGGACGAACTTGTCTACGCGCCCCCGGGACAGCCATCGGAGCCGAGACAGTTACATATTACGCAATAAAGAGCTGTTCTCGCGAAAGGAAGTGTGAAAATGAACAACATCAAGGGGTTATCTTGAATTACTCACTAAAAACTTATTGCAAAAGCTTCGGCGGGAGTCGCGGCTGAGTGGGAGCAGGAGGGAGGTGGATTTGCCGCGAACAGATAAGGGCACGCTATTGGGATCGCGTCGTTCTCATCCAATTACACGGTCGAGCGAGCGCGGCGAGGAGCGGCGCGTAGATAAAAAGCGAGGTCGCCTCGCTGTCTCCGCCGGGATTGTCGCTCGGCTAACGTTTTCACCTACGACCTCTACGTACGGGTGATGTCATTTTTTCCTTTTAACTTTCGTAATGAAAGTGTTTAACAGGCCAAACTAGATTAGCTTTGGAACATCTTGATGCGTCAATGTATACTATACAAATTATTTCAAGATATTTCTACATGCCTTTAATTCCTTTCTAATGTTTAATATTATATGATATAATACAATAAATAAGTATATGTTAATGTCATATGCTGTACTTATAAACTTACTTCATATGACATTAACTTAAAGCTCTTTAACTCTTTAAAGTTTTTGAATCAACGCCTCTGTTTACTGTATTTTAGAAATACTTAGATAACTTTCAGACATGCAGGTTTCTTTATCATATATATATTCACTACTGATGCGGCTTACTAGTCTGGTTTATAAATAATTAAAATTGCATTATTGGCTCTAATTTCTTTAGTAATCCACCCATTGTAAACCGTTATAAGGAGAAGATGCAGGAGCTACCACGACTCAATTTTGAATGTAACTTGAACACTATTGACACATGAACAATGCTTAGGTAATAACTATTACATTAAATAAACAATCTCTTTGGCATAAATTCAATCGAGGTTTAAACATTTTAGGAAATTAATCATTTTAAACAACCTTTGGTTTAGTGCACAATATATACTTGCTAATAATCGTATGTTAAAAGAGTAGACAAACTAAAATTAAAAACACCACGAATATAATTGCCCTAAACCTTTACTACATTTATAAGAAAATAAACCTATTTCACCCAAGTAACAATATCTATACAAACAACATAACACTATCACGGAGTCGTCTTACGACAGCAAAAAGCAATCTAAGTCGAAGTGTTAAGGGAATTACCGACCGCGGTGGAAGCGCCAGCTACTAATTCAATTAGAACAATCGTCATGGGAATCTATATACTGACGTCTACTGCCTTTTCGTACGCAAGTCAACTGGTTTGGAGCCCAGTAAAAAGATTTACTACGAAATACGATTGGAAATTTTTCATCCGACTCGCAACTTCAAACAACCAAACCATAATTCTCGTCTTAGGCTTAATAGTACTGTAACCTAATAAATAACAGTGACATTTGTTTTCGGTACTAAGCCCCACCCTCTGTCACAACGGAACCCAATCCGACAGCGCAGCGGCCGCCGTATGTAAATAGTTTACCGAAAGTCGCCGCTCGTCCATCACGCGTTGTCACATAAATTATGCCGCGGCGAATCCGCGGTCGAATCATTGTTTGACTTTTATCTTATTACGTATATCTCCCGATTTTGTTCGCGTCATATTTCTTCTGACTTATCGGCTTTTATCTATCGCTTTGTGGCGAGTAACGCTATCGATCACACGGTGGAGGACGACCGACAAATACGTCCCCGTATGTTTTGAGTGGATTAGGCGAACTGTCGGTACGGGCCGCCAAGGTGACTAATGCGCCTTCAAGCTTATTTGGAGCTCATATCTTCTTATTGTCCGCTTATCTGATGATAACATCCCCGCAACCGTGTTCGAAGCGCCCTCTGCAGTCATCAAGAAGCAAACAACCAGTAACATAATAGCTGTCCAGAAATGACTGATTGTTAGTCTTAAAAAAATTCTCAGTAATATTTCCCGCTGATTGCCGTTATAAATAAAGGCACGAGCTTGACTTTTAAATAACTGTTTTGATTTTATAATTTAATGTCCAGATCGTATCTGTATCACTAATTGCAACATTAAACATACCCTTTATTTTTTTTTATAGGAACGAGCTGTACGCTCGTTCGTCACCAGTGACGAACTTCCACCTGATGGTAAGTAGTTGTTGTGGCCCATAGACATCTACATCCATCATTTATTACGATTACGAATCAAAATGCAGATGCGTTGTCACTAGTGAGGACTAAGATGGTATACCTCGTTTCTATTAAAACGGTCTTCGGTTCTCTATACTCGCCTTACGAAACACAGCAGCGTTAAACTGCTATTTTACGTTGGTATTCTGTGAGAGCGTGGTCCTACCCCGATCGAGCCGACTCATTCGTGCTACAACTATACCAGTAATATAGTTGTAGCGTGACTCTTCCACGTAAATAATATAATGGTATATAATAATGTTAGTGTTCCTACATATTGTACGTCAATCTTCAAAGACTAAAAATAAAACACAAATTATCAAATAAATAAACGTTGACAGCGAAACCCAACAGTAGTGGAAGCACAGGCGTCGTTATCAGAAGATCTATCCGACACCACATCGGAAACCTCGGTGGCATTTTCAAATCCAAGTTAAATTAATGAAAACATCCATCCATAAAGACCCGAACGCCTCGGCTTTCTTATGAATGAAATTCCAACCTGCACGGCATCGAATCCTTTTTTATGATCTTCATAAATTAAACGACCAATTTCCAGCGAGTGTCACAGCTCGGATAAAGGAATCATTTTTATAATGCCCTCAGCGCTTAACAAGGGTACACATAATACCCACGCATATTCACGCGGCCATAAGTCCGGATCGAGCGGAGTGGCCACTGACTGCTAAACTGTTAATATAAATAATGAACTGCGTTTATGGAAAGACGTGGTAGGTAGTCGTCCGTCGACTAACAAGCGTTTTGTTGGCGGACTCATAATTTGGCTTCCACCATTATGCATCGGAAGCGTACACTCGCTCTGAGTGCGGATTATCTGCTACTTGCACATCTCGACCGCTCTGACTCACGGCGCTGATAAATCTTGATTCAGTGAAGATAACATAAATCAAATACTCATAAATAAACACTTCAAAGTATTAAAATGTTATGGTTTTAATTATGAAACTAATTATTTTTGCAAACAGCTATATTAAAAGTGTTCACACGAGCTGGCATAAATTATATTTTTAATTTTACTTTTAGGCGTCGAGATCAGATTTAATGATAGGTAAACATTTAATTTGAATATTAACGTTTGGACGCAAGGTGTCTGGTATCGCGATCACCAATCGCCAACATTTGCCAAGCTTGGCGATTAACACGGATCCTTCAAACAGAAGAGGGTTTTGCAGATAATGAAGAAAGAACATTTTAAAAAATATTACAATTTTATTTATAAGTTTATTTATCAAATCTGTAGGTTTATTTCTCAGAGTTTTTTTATACACATACACATTGGGAGACATAGTCCACTTGATGGTAAGTGGATACTGTGGCTCGTAGATATCTACATTTATCCTTAATTAAGGATCAAAGTACAAATACGTTGTCACGCCCGAGGACTAAGATGGAATGGCTCGATTCCAGTAAAAAGGGTCTCCGGTTCTCTACACTCACCATACGAAACACAGCAGTATTGCACTGCTATTTTACGCTGGTATTCTGTGAGAGCGTGGTCTTGCCCCACTCGAGCCGATGGATTTGTACCGCAACTATAATATAGCGTCAGCGTAGCTCTACCACGTAAAAAATAGTCAACAGTCAAGCTTATCTCAAACTGCAGAGTCTATGCAGATAAATAAAGTTAAAGTGTCTGTCTGTGATATCGAAACAACCGTCTTCTACTGAGCTTAGGGGGTTGTTTGCTCGCCGTCAATTGAAGACATGGGTAACCAATAATTTGTTTTATTAAAAGTTTTTGTCTGTCTGTTTGGTGGTGCGGTCAGTACGGCGATCCGGGCAAGATGTATATACTATTTTTGATTCGGAACTTTGACAGCGCGATTTAGGCTTCGACGTGTTTTGCTTGTGGCGCGACGACAGTACCGCCACAGTCTGTCTGTTTGTCCGGGCCTATCTGCCGAATGGCTAAGCCGATCGTGTAGAACTTCAGGAACAGATAGACAGCAATGCCACCAGCTGTGCTGGTGCAGGAGGATGGTTTATCCGAAAACTTAGATTTTTGTAAATCGATAAATTAATAAGATAATAAAAGTGACATACATATATATAGTACCCCATATAGTGACACACCAGGCTACTCCGCAACGAGTGGTTGGATGAGAATCCAGCATCTCAGAATTTTTTAATTTTTTGTTATATAATAAGGATGACAAGCGCGCACACAGTCCACCTGATGGTAAGTGCATACTGTGGCTCATAGATATCTACATTTATCATCGATTAAGAATCAGAATGCAGATACGTTGTCACCCCTGAGAGCTGAGATAGAACGCCTTGTATCCAGTAAAAAGGCTCTCCGGTTCTCTTCACTCACCATACGAAACAGCCGCAGTGAGTGCATTTACGCTGGTATTCTGTGAGAGTGTGGTCCTTCCCCAATCCATTCGTGCTAAAACCATAATATGAGCAATAAACAACAACATGCAAAGTGGCTGTACCGCGTGTAAAACAATTCGTTCAAAGACAAAACTTGTTGGTTATCGGTTCTTACCGTCTTGTGCACGTTTTATCTATGTAACCGGCAATACAGTAAATTAATTAAAAAGAAATCGATGTCCGCAGCGGGAGCGCTACAATAACTTTACGGGAATTTGAGGGATTTGACGGCTCAGTGGTTATGAGTTCACTTGCAGTACCAGAATATGCTTGAATTCGACAGGACCTAGAGATCATGCTGTGGTCGAATTTTGACCACATTCTCGGTTACAGTAGCTGCAATCAGAGTAATTTCTTGAACTGTACTTTCAAAACACAAACATTCTAGATATGTGTTTATATTTCATATAAACACAAGCAATTGTTTTCAGCAAATTTATAACATATGACGTGTGGTAAAATACGGTATCCCTGAGAAAAGTCTGGATTTAGCACGGGCTACCGTCCCACGCCGCAATACGACACGACGCACGGTGGCAAGCTGCCTACAATTTATTATGCCTCCTCCGTCAGCTGGCTGACTTATGCCGACCGCCGCGCTCTGCCCATCTATGTATTTACATTTTCAAGATAACTCTTAATCATTCACAGTGAGAGAGCGAGGTTTAACAACAGTTTAGAAATTACGTTATTTATAAATTGATAATAATTTCGAATCTTCCCAAAATGAAGTAAAACAAAGTGACAGCCTAATACGTCCCACTATTGGGAATAGGTCTCTCACATTTCTGAGAGGGTTTTTCATTACAGCCTATAAAATCCACTACTATACACAGGTCTTCCCCATAGAGCGTTACAAGATGGATTTTGCCATAGTTACCACGCTTGCCAGGCAGGTTGGCCAACAGGCGTACTCTCCATTACATTTTAAGCAACTTTTTATTATTTTAAACCACTTTTGAGAACACCAAGTACTGTTGGTCAGAGTCACGTAATGGTTGAAAGCTATCACAGCTTCTTCTGGCTCCGTGAATATCAAACCTCTCATGAAATCTTTGATTTTTGGGAAAATAAAGAAATCGCATGGTGATTGGATCGGTCACGAGCTCCAAGAGAGGTCAAATCCGACTTTTTATTGTTCGCGGTGTGCGCCGACGCATTGTCGTGGAACAATTATTGTATGCGACTTCTTGGACGTTTTACGCTAACGACTTCAAAGACACTGCGTAAACAAACGTAGGCACCACTTAGCGTTTACTCATTTTTGCCCATCAAGTAGGGTCGTGCTGACAGGACTCGTCTAAAAAACGTCATACCACGTCATGGCCACGCTTCTTGACTGCCTTAGTTTTGCTCTATTGCTGTCGCCTTCGAACACCCATATAGAAGATTATTGTTTTCTTTCTGGAATATACCCATGATTCATTTCCTGCCACAATGTAAATTCAACGTCCCACACACAGCATTTGAACGTCCGTGATCGCACTTCGACAACCTTTTTTACACCAGTCAACTCGAGCTTTAAATGTTGATGTCAATGTCAATACACAAATATCTTAGAATCGCCTAATAGATGACGCGACGATTATTTTCAATAAGCGCAGTTGAAGGTCAACCTTCAGGAATTTCAAGATGAAGAAAAACATGGATAAGGTATGCGTAACAATGCCTTACAGTTTTCAAATGAGGTGCTTCCTTCACAAAATCAATTTGAAGACAAACAGTGCAATCTTCCGGAGAGAGTGAACTTTAAAAATCATAAAAAAATCATCACCCCAAAAATCTTTTCGCGTTAATTCCGTTTTCTCTACGGATGACGAATTTCAACCGGTGACAAAAAAACAATTGACAGGCGACTTTCCGCCAAACAATATTTTAATCAGCACCTTTAATATGATCTTCTTATGTTTTCAAACATATAACATTCGAAGCTCAGAATCTTATGAGCGCAGAACTTTGGACGCCTTATGTACCTATATATAACATTCAAACAAAACAAATTCCAAAAAAACAATTTGCATGGGTAAATCAGTGATAGTTACTCAACCTTCACTTAACTTACGAATTATGAACATCTGGTAAAAATAATATTTCGTCTAAGATTACTAAATTAGTATTCATTAAATTTTAGCTTCAATATTTTAAAGTGAATCAGAATCTAAATTATTATTATGAAGTATAACATGCATATATTTTTATTCCATGCGTTAATGTATGGCCTTGAAACACTTTTGCAGACTAATACTATATATATAATTTCAATTTTAAAAAATTGTTTACATGACTCCCAAAACAAAATTAAAATGCCAAAGAAATGTAATAAAAAGATAATGCTACAGTTTGAAGTTTTGTTTAAAAATACATAACTGCATCAGATGTAGTTATGTATTTTTTGTTACTGACGGATTCTGTCAGTAACATTTACTTTAATATTATTTAGTGCTTTGTTAATATACCAGGTATACTACCATAGAACCTGCAGCTAATGCTTTCCATAGCACGTGACTGAAAGCGCTATGATCCAAATTATAGAACACATAACGATTTTCATTTACAGTCTATATATTACCAGGACAAACATTATGACTGACAGGAAATCGTAAGGCTACCCTGTAGGACACTATAAAATGTCCGGGTAAATGATTAAGTGCTAAGTTACGAGGATAGCGTCGCGCGCGCAGCGTGGCACCAGCCTCCATTCACTGTTCAACGTATAATGTTACCTTACCGCCGAAAATATCAAATCGACAGTCAAAGATGTTATCTCAACGAAAATGTTATAAAATTGAATATTTTCATATATGTTAAGTACAACATCACCCCGCAGTGCGCATCTTCCGGCGGTTGACGCCCGCTTTACAACCACCACACATTTCTATGGCAATCCGTTTTTATAACACATTTTATGGTGAATAGAGATGTTATTTAATATCGCTGTTAACGTTCCTACAAAAATTCGAATGCGTTTACATTTTTTGCTGAATGGGTTTACATTGTACGAGTTTATGAGCTAAAGGAAAAAAGAAACAAAATATTTCTGGGCACAGCACGAAGTGACAACTATAAAGAGGTAAAATATAAGTTTCAAATTTTACGTATAACCTTCTCAAAACATTTTATGTGTCTCATGACCAAACAAGTCCACAGATCAAATTAATGTTAGAATCTAGAGTTTGCAACCAGTTCTCTACTGAAACTAACGTTATGCGCAACGACACTCAAAACAAAGAAAATATGCTTACTTGCAACGCCAAAGCTAAATATAATTAATTGAGCGTGAATTTGAAAAATATGTATCAAAATGAAGAAGAGAAATAAGTCACGCTAATATAGTGTGATTTACCATCTAGGCACCAAGTGGTATTGTAATCAACCACTATGTTACAAATAATAATAAGGAATAATAATTGTCGTCGTCATTACAGGCCTTCACAAGTCCACTGCTGAACACAGGCCTCCCCCAAGGAATGCCACAAAGCACGGTCCTGAGCCACCTGCATCCATCGACTTC
>DWHP01002568.1:0-14323 GCA_018247895.1 Parnassius honrathi
AATGAAAATAACCCCTGGGAATGATGTGATCGCCACCGTGCTGTTTCTGTAAAAAATCTTTCGAAAATTGTAATAAAATAAATTTATTGTAAATTTAAATGTTTAAAAAAATCTCGCTGGGTTTCTCGCTGGTTCTTCCCAGGACAGAGGTTTTTTTGCGAACCGATGGTAAATAAAAATAAATAAAAAATGACTTTCAATAAGTATTTTATAATAATCTGTTGAATAAAAATCATTCATTTCATTTCATTTCATAATCTGTTACATACAGGTTAAGAAAGATACAAACGTCCTTAAACAGCTGTTATACAGTGAGAGAGCGATACAGTATCTGCTTATATTGCTTGTATGCTACTTGGGAGTTTTTTATTATTTTGAATTGTTATCAGAAAAATGATGCTGCCCGTTTCTGTTTTGGTTTCCCTCTGTCGCCTCTTACGATACCCGCGGGACGATATAGGGCAGTGGACACTCTCACACCACCACTGCCTTGTGGTTTAACCTTACTCTGTTGCTTAGCAAAGGACATATTTATTTTATTCCAGCACTAAGAACAACTTCCCTTCTTTTACTTTCCGTTCTGACGGTACTTGATAATTTTTGAACATCGAGCTCACGAACTTTACGCGCACCAAAACAACGTGCACGTGCACTAACACTACAAGCAAGACCAACGCGCAATTGCAAGACAAATATATTATACTTTATAAGACATCAACTAGCTGCTATTGATTCTTTTTATTCCTCAGACGAAAACATTTACATGAAAACACGTTGTAAACACGTTGTGCAGGATGAGCGAATATTCACAGTAGGTAGAAGATGACATGGATATTTGACGCATCTCTGCGTTGCCGGTCTACGTGATCTACTGTTACTAGATGGCGTCACTCCCATTTTTTAGAATAATATGACGAAACCTTTCATTATACATATAACGATCTCGTCAACGCATGTCGTAAAATGTAAAATGTCCAAGACGGCGCGGCGCGCGATAAGTGGCGGCATAGGTGCAAAACGTCTTGTGCTGCGATCATCATTTCCAAGACAAGATTAAAGCAAATTCTCTCTAATGCGAGCATCCCATGTCTTGTAGTAGACTTTTACAAGTTCCTGTAGAGGAAGAAAAAGAAAAAGAGAAAGTAATTCCATTTCCTTCAAGTCCAACCATCATCATCATTCCAGTCAAATTCTCCGCTATAAATTACTTCGTAGAGGGAATATTTTCCAAGCTTCGCAAACGAGTTGGCAGATTTTTTAAAATTTGTGTTGTTATCAGGAAGATGCTGCTATCCATCTCCTGTTTTTGTTTCCCTCTGTTGCCTCTTATGACACCCACGGGATAATTATGGGATGAAGGATTCCTTATGCCACTACTAAAATAGCATACGTAACATCGACGACAGAAAGTTCAGTCGACAACCACTGGCCAAAATTTCACAGACGTTATTGGGCACAGTATTCCAGTGCGGTCTTAACGGTCACCTACTCGCCTCCACACCATTATGATTATGGGCAAAACTTCAGTCTTATGCTGGCCAGCTGGTGCATTTCTGTTTATCACATGGTCGCTTTAGTCTTCGTACTATTCAACAAAATGGACTTTAAAACAAAGAACTTAACAAGTAATAGAAATAATGGGTATGATGATGACGACGATGATGGTGAGGATGTTGTTTACCGGTTCAATTATAGTATGCTAAAAAATTTGAGTTGGAACATCATGGGGTGTTAGTCGGTGCAAGTCCAACATAACCCGTCCTTGTCCTGCGAGGCGAGTATGCGTAACCATTTCCCCATGTAAAAAAAGGGTGCAAGGTTAGAGACACGGAAATAATTTATATATTTCTAGTCCTAACCGAACCGTACTTGATATAGTACCTAGATAGTAAGACTGAAGATAAAAAATCACAAAACACACAACCAAAATATGTTCGAAAACCACCAATTTGTTTTTTTGCACACTTTGACTCCTCCTGGGATGCGGATCCTGAACCCGCGCCGCAGCAGCGAGACATTCATACTATTAAGCTCACAAACAAAATAGTAGGTACGAATATAATGACGAGATTGTAAGTAATGTGTTTTACAGCAAAGCAACCAGAGGGCGGTGCGAGCTCAGGTGTCGGCGGACTTTGAGGAACGTAAGTGGATCGCCCCGCATCACATTGGCGCCACACTCACGTACCGCAGCACGCCTCAAGGTCAATACACCACCCTCACCCTACCCCACATTACATTGCTATATATACAAAAATCAATTGCCGTGCGCTAGCCTCGCAAAAACACCGACCGATTTTGATGAACCATTTGCTTTTAAACGCTAATAAAACGAAACGTTTATATTCACGACGTAAAATAAATGTAAGACAAGTAAATAAGAATAGTGTACTTTTAAAGGGGCAGGAGTTGAATTTTGTTGAATCCACTATTTATCTCGGAATAACATATAGTTGACGCGAAGCTTCAGTGGGGCGTCTACTATATTATATAAAGTAGCTGGCAAATGCAGTTCTGCAGCATGATTATGTTGAAAAAAGATGATAAGCCTTACATGTGTCAAAACAGCTAGAATAGTTTATTTCAGTTATTTCCATAGCATAATGTCGAATAGAATCTTGCTATGGGGTAATGCGACTGACATTGAGACTATCTCTGTTTTGCAGAAGAGGGCCATAAGAGCAATTTATAACATAAGTAAGTAATAAGGAGGTAGAGCAAAACTAAGAAAAATAACTTTGCCCCCCCCCCATACATTCACCAAAATTTAAAGCATGCACACAAAAACAAAATTAGTTTAAATTAAAGTAGTGTTGTACATTCCGTAAATACTAGAAACAAGCACAAAGTTAATTATACCAGTTACCCGACTACAAAGAGTCGGTAATTCCTTCATGGGAAAATGTGTAATACGGTTTTGCAGCAAAGTCTCAGATAATATTATCGTTAAAAATCTTATCTATCAAAAAGTTTAAAATTTTTAATAAGAAATTTTTAATAAATATTAATATAAGAGCACATGATTGATAACAATGCCTGGGAATGAGGTGATCGCTATCATGCTTTTTCTAAAAGTTTTCACATTTAATTGTATAACATAATAGATATACTATTGTAAATTGATGTTTAAATAATAGTCTCGCGGCGTTTCTTTGTGGTCCTCTTATCAGGATATAGGTTTCTTCGCGAACCAGTGGTTAAAGCATGAGTGACTTTCAAGTATTTTTCTTATCTACATTGAATTAAAAAAAAATCTATTCTATGCGTATTTTTATACGTAACTGGTTTCTCAAAATCGGCTGTAACGACTGGACGAAATAGATAATGATTTACTTTACAAGTTTTTCTAGACAGATGTAATCCCTGACAAAATGATATTTTTTTCTAACGTAACCATCCATGTAGGTACTTAACAATACTAAAGTTGAAACGTAATTGTTATAGACGATATTAGACCTAATCAAATATCCACAGTATCAATATAAACTTCAACTGTCTTTAAACTGTGCTTCAGCTATGTTACATTGTATCTAGACATTTTCAATACAAAGATGGATGGTGGTTTAGGATGTTGATTAAAGTATAAATGGTGTATAGGGTGGGAAAGGCACTATGCGGGATTGTCGGACTCGGAACTGGCGGCACGCGGGGGAAGTGGAGGCGGAGGGAGCGGTGGAGGGTGGGCGCCGCGCCGCCGTCTGTCGCCCGATGCCGCCGCCGGCGACTCCGACCTCGAGTCTGTTGGCTCAGTCACTTCCAGCGCTTTCAGCACGCAGTCAGAACGACCACAACCCACCCGCATGCTTAGGTATGCGAACATTAAAATGCGTCTGATATGACTTCCTCTTAAGGTTTATTTTAAAAGGATATTACAGTGGGACCCAACACAGCTTAGTAGAAGTAATAAACCCAAAAAGTTGAATTAATATTACTATGTAAGTTATCTGACTATCTGTCACGTATGAACATCTATTACCCCTTTGCCCCGTGGGTGTCTTAAGAGGCGGCTATTGGAAATGCCAATAAAATCTCATGGCATCAATGGCAGTTTAAAAATCTCGTTTACTCCAAACAGAAAATACTTAGAACGGCAACGATAAGCAGAGTCAAAGGTTTGAGACATCTGGTGCTGGTATCGCCAATCCGTAAGCGTGGCAATTAGGGCACAATCTTTCCTAACGGGGGAGGTTCACGGTCAGTTTGGAATATTGTAAGTTTATGATGATGATATAATGGTGATGTGTCTATAAGTTGTGGAAATAACTAAAATAACGGAATCAAACGTAGGAAGTAGCAAAATTATTTACCTGCGTCTTTAGACAAATTTCAGCATATTATAATAAATACCAATATGCTAAAATTTGTCTAAATATGCATTTAGTTCGCATGTTATGTTCGCTGTATTTAATAAACAATAATAAAATTTTTAAGATACATTTACTTAATGCGATAGTTTACTTATGACAAATTGCCATTCTAATATTTGCCAAGTTATCGTATTGTTCACATCATTTTTCAGCAGGAAGCGACCTCTCCCTTTTCATAGTACTTCGCCCACTTATGATAGCGCTATTTACCCTAGCGTTCATTATAATAATGAAAAGTATTATTACATGTTGCCATACACATGCGACGCTGTTAGTAGAGAAGAGCACGCAACAAGACGTCTTTTTCCCTCACGAGCTTACTCTGACTATGACGAAGCACCACCAATGCATTACGCACATCCTGCTCGCCGTTTTAGACGATTATTAGCTCGAAGCCGTTCCCTCGGTCACCCCGTTAGAGAATATTCACGGCGTTTCATTTTTCAACGAAGTCTAAGCTGTCCTGAACGTCACGACCCTCTATACTCATGTAAAACCATCAATTGTAGATCGAACCATGAATTTCCACCTACCGTTGCCGTGCATCATAAACCAATTTCATATGCAGACGGAAGATGTTCTTTACCGAAATCTCATACACACTTTGAGCGTCCATTAAAAATACAAAATTCTAACATATCAACACAAAATCTAAGCTACTTACCTTGTCATTTTAGGTACTGGACTAAAAATATTCTACATTTAGAGAGTCCTAAATATTTAAACTATAAAAGACTGCCAAATTTAGACATATCAAACCAATCCTTTGAATTGTTAGACCACTTTTCGTATTTAGATTCGAATAACTTAAGCGCAAATATTGCATTAAATTCTTCTTTTGATGAAACGCTCGAACCAACGTCTCAATATTACGGTTATGAAAGTGATGACAGCATAGCAGAAACGGCTATTTGTGTTAGTACTGGGAAACAAAATTATTTTGATAAATATCTTACTAATCTACACGATAAAAGATCGATTAGTTTAGAATCTCCCGATTTTTTTCATACCGAGGATTTGTATTCGCCCGTTGATCATTTATACCAAAATAATAGAAAGAAATTGTTATCACTTAACCTTAAATCAAATTACAATAATGATAGATATAAAAATGTCACAGAATCTTTAAATTTAGATCGAGATGCTTTAATAAATGAAAGTTGGATCCAAAGTCCTAAAACAGTAAATAAGCACAAAACTAAAAAAGTTTTTAAGTATAATCGAGACTTTCATAGACGACTTATAATTTCTGACGGTAATAAATCTATAACTCCAGAAAGATATAATGATATTTATATGAAAATACCCCCAGTACTTAATCATCGGTTTGATTTGGATCATAAAGATAAAACTTTAAATGGTAAATTTTTAGAACAAAATAACACAGTTAGAACAAATAAAATTCCATACAATGAGTACCGTTTATCAATCTCTCCAGACTTTCCTCATCGTTCGTACCCATCGGCACGCAAACCACAACCATCGACTATAAAAAGCGCTCGTTCTCGTTCCTTAGCACCTGCAAATTACTTAGATCAACATTTTAGTATGATGGCTAATTCTATGTCTGTTGCTCTTGATAACCCGAACCTCGACTCGTCCCGTCGTGCGCTCTCTCCCGCCGGCTCACACTTGCCAAACGATGACATTCCTCACAACGCGCTGAAACCTGCGTCGCAAAAACCAATCGACGATCAAACAAACTCACAACAACATGGCGATTGTGATAAAAACGAACAACAATCGGTGAAAATGCATACGAAAAACCAACAACACGAAAAAAAATCATCCATCACGGATTCAAAAAACAGTAACGATTATGGAGGACGTGACAATGGACGAAATAATACCCAGCAGCAACCGCTAGAAAGGCGAGAGTCTCACCGGGGCCAGCTCACCAGGAGTCTGAGTAATGCTGACGCACCTGACGAAAAAGCGGGTATGTATAAGCAATAGTAATGTATGTGAATAACGTTTTCTGGGCATTTTCTTCTACACTCACTATAGCGGCATCACAGAATCCATCGTCTTATCTGCTATGGGTGTCTTAAGACTTACGAGCGATGACGGACTAATCATCTAATGCGCTAAATAGGTACAAGCCAGACCTATTATAACTTAACTACGTGTTAGAGCTGATAAGGCTCTTGTATCCTGACTTTAATTTAATACAGATTGATGGTATATATCTTATGAACACCTGCAGTAACCAACAGACATAGAAGGCTG
The DNA here is from genome assembly GCA_018247895.1 of Parnassius honrathi. Classification (NCBI taxonomy): domain Eukaryota; kingdom Metazoa; phylum Arthropoda; class Insecta; order Lepidoptera; family Papilionidae; genus Parnassius; species Parnassius honrathi. The sequence goes on from DWHP01002568.1 coordinate 6,597, forward strand.
CAGATGCGTTGTCGCCCTGAGGATTAAGGTGGACTGTCTTTCTTATTACAACCACTACCACTGCCACCTAGTTAAATAACAATTTTAATTAATCAATATTCTATAGTATATACCAATACATTACAATAATTTACAGACATTCATATCACTTTGAACATAGACCTCCCCTAAGGAATTCCACAAACCACTGTCCTGAGCCTATGTGCAGCAATGGTTTTGAAAAGGGCTGTAATGGTGATGACGATGATGATGCTATCACTCGAACAGGTTTTTAATATAGTTTTTAGATTAGCCGGCTACGGTAAACGGCTGTACATAACTATTTCTTACACCGCGTGAGTTACCTATATTTACTGTAGTTTTCTTATTCCTTACTTGGTAACCGCAGTATAAAGTACAAGAGAATGCCTTTGTCCATCGTCTGGTTGATAAGAATCTCTTACGACTTACTATAAATAAAGAGTAAAAGTCGTTTTCAAATTATACTTTACTGAAAAGATACTTTGAATAATATTAATCATGAGGTATCATGATCCTCCGCTTGTGGAATTCGTGGATCCGTGAGGAATAATGATGTACTATATCATAGCCATTACATTTTTGTATTGCATCAGCTCATAATATGTCTCCAAAGTGAAGAATACGAATAATTAGAAGTCCGAAAGTGGGGGTTATCTGAATTTAAATAATGGCATTACTTTCATACATTAATGCAGGCCTTAGTAATAAAAAGTGAGTTTTTAACTGAATGTTGATTAAATTTTATTTCGTTTAAAAGACGGAAGTCTAAGCGACACCGCAGTAGGGGGCAGCAATGAAATGGAACCAACCAGCGATGACGCCTTATTAAAAGCCGAACCGAGAGACTACTTCGGGCCTGGTATGGGAAAGAAGAGCAACTCCACTTCTCAACTGTCTGCTACAGGTAATTTTCCTTAACATTATTTTCGATGTGTTTGCTTGAACTTATCTTTTATGTTCCAGATAAAGCGCGAAAATTAACATAATTATTTTACTTTTATTTTCGTTAAATCATGACTTATGGTTATACATTTATTTTAAAATGCCCGGCAGGAAGAAAGCGAAGGTTAGGTTTTGGTAAACGGGGAAAAAATTCGTTTACTGTACAACGAAGCGAAGAGGTGGTGCCCGGTGAATTGAGGGGGGGCGCGGGTGTATCTCGGGCCTCCTCCGCCTCCAGCGAAAATGACGATGACAGGTTCGCAGCAATCACGCTCGCGACATTGACACAATAGTGTGGTACCGGGCGGCGGTAGATCTTATTTTGATCGTACAACATACAGATCCACTAAGGCTAGAACGAAGAATTCGCATATTATTAGCATCGCTATGTATTTATGCCGAAACTAATATTTTATAGCATGCTAGATTGTCCACTATCAGTTTAGAAATATTAAATGTGCGATGTTGCTTTTGTAAAGTCAGCCAATGTAGAGCTTAAATTAGTCGACAATATGGATAAATATGTAATTTTATTATGCCTAATTATTTTTTGTGTTCACATCGAAAATTATATTAGTTGTTATAGAAATATAAGCATATGAATTTATTTCAATTGCTAATTGCTGTAACGAAACGAAAACATTTTTTTACGTCGACCAATATTACAAATTCCCTGTTAAGTCTATACACGTCACGAAATGCCTTGTTGCGACGGGAAACATTGGCATACTATGTTATCGGTATTAATATTGTGTGTACAACGGTTAATAAATGTATCGCACTGGGCTGACGCGCGCTGTGATGTTAGAGGGCGGCAGCGGCGCGCGCCGCAAGCGCTCCGGGCCTGCGACCACCACCTTCAAGCGCTCGCACGAGGTGTGCTCCACCAGCCTCGTCTCCATATCTAGCTCGGAAGGATCTTCGTAAGTCGCTCGGCCGCTCCGCTGCTTACCGCAGACTGCTACGAGTCCAATTACTCCGATCTCTATGTGTGCATCGATGTTGCTCACGTCTTCTTTACTCTAACCTCTGTGTGCCTCTCGTCTTGTAAACGCATGACGCCATTTTGTACTGGTGTTTATTTTTTACTTCACTTTCTATCCTGTTCAGCACGCACAAATCTTCTAACGCATAGGCAATGCACCTCCTTGAAAACGTGACGATTATACCTAGGTATCTACTGTAACGATTACGTAAACGGAATTTCCGAAAAATGCTTTATAATTATAACGCAAAGAAGGATATTTTAAGAATCACAATAAATAATTATTGTTCGCTACATGTCGCACGAGTGTTGTTGGATCATAAATGTTGCCTTAAAGCATTTGTTTGCATCAAAATAATGTATTTACTTGTTGCTCTAAACGCGGTCTTACTAAAAAGTGAAAACATCTTATTAATACTATATGTTACTTTAAACATACTTTGCATGTTACACTTAACAGCACACATTAATCACACTAGTCACGTAAGAATAAAACACGTAGTGTCGGGGCGGCGCAAGAGAGACCACGGGACCATGTCGACCAGTAGGTGTCGTAATAGGCGACAGAGGGAAACTGAAACAGGAAATGGGCAGCATCGTCTTCGTAAAAACAGCTCTAAATAATCAAACACTACGGTTAACCGCCTGCCAAGCGTGGCAACAATGGCAAGCAATGGAAGATTGCCTCATAGGCATACGTACTATGCCGCAATCTACGGGAGTCCTATACTCAGCAATGAACTTTTGTAGGCTGTAATGGATGGATGGACATAAAACACACAAGATCCTGGGTAAGTTTATTTTGTGTAATAAATTGTATTTTCTAAATATACTTACCTACTTATTTCTGTCAAAACATTAAAAACATTAAAGTATATTTAGGGAAAGTATGATTATAACTTACTAATGACTTTTATTTGAAAGTTTAGATGTTTCTATGTTTGTTGCTCGATCATGCATATATAAATACTGAACAGATTTTATTAAAACGCGAGCAAAGCTATGGTCGGAAGCTAGTCGTTAATAAAATTTGCCAATATTGTGGCTAATAAATAATGGTGTAACTAAGTTATTTACCCTTTGTAATATTTTCCCTAAATTCATCTCATTTTTACTCTAGTTTATTACTTCGTAATATACCAATTCCTTATTATTTTATTTGCTGTTGTATATATTCTATATATTGTTATGTGTGTATACATTATACAGTGTAAACTCTTAATAACTAAAAATCAAGAAACAGGTGTTTTCATTTTTCAATAAAGATATTTCGTTATTTGGAATTAAAAAAGACCAGTGTAATAAATACTCTTTTTTTAGAACTGGGTAACGTTTATTTTCTGAGCTGATACTTAGTATTTTTTACATATCTTCTTCAGATGCAGATCTCGTCTTCATAAAGTTATAAAACTTAAGCTAGGAAAATGTAAACCGGTATTGTTATCGGTATTCTATCGGTATTATTAAGGCTATCCAATAATGTTTATCGATGCCTTCACCCAACAAAAAGGACACATACTTCTAAAAACTATCGTTATAAGGCCTGACGTTTGCGTTGAAGAAGTGATTTTTGTGAAGGGAAACTAGTATTATAAACCAAACTATCTCAAGCACATAGATATTGCTCGATGCTATAGTTTTTGGTTATGTAGGAATTGGTTATAAGGAGTTTACACTTACTCATAAAGCTCTCTGTACAACAAACAGTTTTTGATCCGATTTCGCTATAAGCCTTTGTTATTTATCAAAGAGATATGACCCTTGACTTACCAATTGATAATTCCAAAGACTGCCGCCCTCCTCCCACTATTGTATCAATGTTGTTAGTATTGTAAGTTTTATTTACCAGTTGACAAATATAGTGTGACTGTAGTGAATCCATCTTAAAGGATCTAATCATTTAGATGTACGTCTTTTGTTTTTTCACTTTAATACATTAAACGTAGGGATTATTGTCATTTACGCTGTGCATTAAATAGATTATTCAAAATAATGTAAAAATACTCAACTTGATCTAAATTCCTCATGATCACTATGATCAATATTTAAATATATGGATGGATTCAAAACATTTTATAACTAAAACCATTGAAACCACCAGTTGGAAACCGTAATATTTTTTTACAAGAGATGTCTACATACTTTTGAAATAATTTTCGTTACTATTTTTCGTTATGCACAGCAAAATTAATCCATAAACTTCTAACTTTAATAAATTTCATTTCATGTATGTATATATTCTGAATTCAATTACAAAGACATTTAATGTTCAAATGAATAATTAATTATACTACATAGCTCCTCCAGCAAGTTGCATGTATTTTATCTCATTTACATTATCGATCATTCTTAAAAAATATATTTACAAAGTACGTAAATTGCTCGGATACTTAGATGAATGTTTTATAAACTCAAACTATGGAAATTTTACAAGTCATCAATATTTTTTACATAACACTTGGAAAATGCACACTTGTATGTCAAAAAAGAGCAATTTACATACCTATGGCTGGGTTTCGTAGTCGATGTTATGTGTTCAATGAAATCAATCTATATTGATTTTATTATCATGTTTAACACGTTAGTATTTAAGTATAGTAAAGTATACGTTTACCACATGTTTTAGGTTTACTGCAGATTATGGAAGCCTAAATTTAAGTCTGTATTTTTTGTGTCCACTAACACACAAAAAATATTAAGTAGGTACCAATATACTTTTATTCTTGCTGAGACTCTAATGTCACAGTTATTAAAGACCTATAATATTTAGCGTAAAATAAAGTAAAGTTACAGCCTATATACGTTCCACTGCTGGGCACAGGCCGCCCCTCATTTCTGAGAGGGTTTTAGGACATGGAAGTGTCCGCCGCACTGCCCCAATGCGTGTTGGCGAACTTCACGTCTTCGAAATATTTTTTTTCGTTCCTCAGACATGCAGGTTTCCTCACGATGTTTTCCTTCACCGCCGAGCACGCGGTAAATCAGCATTTAAAATTTCAATTAACAATTGCAATAGTGCGGGCGGGGATCGAACCCTGGTTACTCGTGTCCTGTTATATTTACAGCGAGCGTTAACCATCTGAGTTTCCACGGCTCATATTAATATTTAGCGTACCGTTAGTATATTTCGTAAGAACAATTTTTTTCACACTCCAAAGCGGGAATAGTTTGACACAATTTTTATTGTCTTGGTTACAGCATGATTTGATGGGTACCTAATCGTATGGATGAAATATTACGAAATAAAAAAAAATTACAAGAAAAATGAATGGGTAAAAAGGACAATATCTGACTTTGTTTGTGATTAAGCAAACAGTGAACGTTTGAAAGTTTCTCAAACGATTAATCGAATTATGAAATATTTAAATCGATTCTCTCTTTTATCTATCTTATTCAACGTCGAACGAACTGTTTGTGTGACAACTGAATAATTTAATTATGGTCCTGTTTTACTTTTTTTTATTTTAAAAAAACATACATCACTTAATATGCCCTAATAATTACGTGAACGTATCAGATGGTCTCCTGGGATGCGTGGATCGGGTTCATCGGATGGAGGTGGTCTGTCGGATTTCATCGACGGGCTAGGGCCCGGTCAACTTGTGGGAAGACAACTTCTTGGGGCACCAACTCTTGGCGATGTACAACTCTCCATGTGTTATCAGAAAGGTTTCTTGGAAGTGAGTTTTTCCATTTAACATATACTTGTTACTTATTGTTGTAAGGTTATTAACCTTCCAATATTTTACGCATACTTTTCCACTACCTTAGCCTGCGCCTTTTTAATCATATTCCCTACCTAAAATGACGGCTACAGCTGGACGTAAGACGCACTGTACACCGCGGCGGCACATACGAAACGTTATACCTGTCAATACACATGTTGTGATCTCGCGCCGAATTATTAAGTGCTGGTGAAGTGCGCATTGTGCGTAACTAATTGCCTAGTTCCGATTATATCTTATATCTATCCTCGTAAGAATATCCACAACGGAATCAGAGTACATGACATAGCCCAACAGAACAGTAAGCTGAAGTGGCAATGAGCGATATGTAGCTCACTCAAAGAACCGACTACGATGGTGAAGAAAGGTTCTCGAATTGCGGTCTCATATTGGCAAACTCATTTGGTGTAGATAACATAAACCGTCCTTCCAAACGCGAGGCGCGTTTGCCGAAGCATTTTCCTATGTAAGAAATATAAATTAAAGGCGGTCACCTAGTAGATAGAGTGACGACCTGGTAAGAGATTCAGGATCTCGATGGATGCAGGTCGCTTGGGCTCTTAAGGCATTCCTTAGAGGAGACCTACGTTTAACAGTGGACGTCTGAAGGGCCGTAAAATGACGATAATGATATACTTTCAACTATCGGAGGATGGGGTGATGGTTTCTGTCATAATAAGGCCACACAATGCGGCAGTGATGCGTGGCGACCTATTCCATTACATGATATACAAGGCACGGTGATTGACGCAGGAGCAGCAACCAAACAAACGCTTCTAATGTTAGATCAATTGACTGTTGACTACGACAAATTTTAATTCCTGTAGTGAGGTGGCGATGAAAGCGTTGCCTTGCTACGACGCACGGGCCGTGCTGTAAACGTTATTGCATCGACAGTGATGAACGCAATACACTGGTAGGGTTATAAAGTGACTTATTAAAAAAATACTTTATGTCTTTCAGGTGGAGGTGATTCGCGCTCGCGGTCTTCAAGCACGACAAGGCAGCCGCACTCTTCCGGCGCCTTACGTCAAAGTTTACCTCGTCAGCGGCAAACGATGCATCGCCAAGGCTAAAACGAGTACAGCGCGGCGAACACTCGATCCACTATATCAGCAAACTCTTACTTTCAGGGAAAACTTTAAAGGGTGCATATTGCAAGTAAGTTGTAAAGGTAGAAAAGCCTACGAAGGTGACACTGAAAGTTTTTAGAAAATCATAAACTGAACAAACTAGCAACTTATTAGTTTTATTATATCTTTTCAAAATAGTGTCTATATACAGCACTACATCGCTGCATCCGATGGAACTACTAAGAAAAGCACTGCCCATTCGTCCTTAGAGGTCTCTTCGACGGCATTTGAAAACGCACTGCTCCTTCGGCGTCCAAAAACGTTTTCCCCGCAGTTTTTCTTTTATTTTCGGAAATAAATAAAAATCGCAAGGTGCGAGGTCAATGCTACAGGGCGAGTCACCCAGTAATTCTACATCTGATGTCGCCAAGTAGTCGATGGTTTGCTTGGCGGTGTGCAACGAGTCGTTGTCGTGGTGAAGGAGGATCCTACTGTTAGGTCGTTTCTCTCGAACTTTTTCCAAGACAAGTGCGAACAATTGTTATTCTACCACCCTGCAGTAACTGTTTTTCGACCCTATAAAACAATTGTTGCGTAATGACCTGTCCTTCTGAAGAACGAGGCCATCTTTTTTCCCACGCTTCGACCTCTTTTTAATTTAGTTGACAACTCCTCGGAAGGAAACACCCAGACAGCAGACTGTCACTTAGTTTCAGGATCATAACAATAAATCCAGCTTTCGTCACCCGTAAATATGTCGAACACAGCATTTGAATCACCTCCGTTAAATCTTTGAACCATTTCACGACACCATCCAACACGACGGAGTTTTTGGGCCTTCGTCAAATTATGAGGTATCCACCGGGACAGTGGCGAAGCTAGGGCTCCAAACTATGGCAAGCCTAAGATATAGTTTTGTTGTTTTTAGCAGTTTTATAAAAATACACCAATCTTGATCTGTCTCCACTCTTTAGTTTCATA